>JANAVB010026413.1:2500-59082 GCA_029216955.1 Iris pallida
ATTTACTGAGTGTTAGTCCGGTTGCCAAGTTCAATGAGTATGTGGCTGGGGTGCTCTGAGGTGAGGTCAAGTTTGACACATATATTGGCGTAGTGTGCTTTGGTCAAGTTGCTGGTTTCTGTAGTGGCGGCCATGAAGGTCCCGAAGGAGTTTGCTATACGCTTAGAGCCGCCGACACAAAAAAATAAGGGGAAGATTAGGTAGGGTGACCCAGGCGGCCACCGTTGCTGAATCTTCCTTGGTGTTAAAGTTGGCTGACCACTTGATTATCTTCATCTGGTAGGAGCCGACTCTACCGGTGCCTTTAGACCACCCGTCCTGTGGTCAAGGTCTAAGGAAAGGTGTAGCAGAATATGCCTCGGGTCAAAGGTGGCCACCCTATATTCGGCCTATAGCCCCCAACTGGCTATAACCTCTTCGACCCGAGCGAGTTTGGGATAGCCTGATAAGAATTTGAGGACGAAGGAGTAGGAAATGAGTGGCCAGAGAGGAGTTCCTGGTCTGTGAAGGGTACCGTCGGCATGGAAGATGCTGATGGATACTCAACTTCGGGAAGAGGGACGTCCGGGATCAGGAGCCCATGCTTAGTGGCCATGTCAGGGCGAAGGATGTCGACGAAGGAAGGGGACTGGCGCTGAGAAGGGCCCGACGAGGGTTGAGCCGGAGGAAGGGGTCGCCAGGAGAAGCGTTCCGCATAGTGGTAGACTTACGACCAGGGAGGAAGGAGGCAGATTCGTGGGAACTCCGGTACGCGACCGCGTAACCTGGGTAGCGCCCGAAAAGGTGGTGCTGGGAGCGCCCAAAGGGAGGGCTGGAGGGAGGGGCCAGGGTGCGTCGAGGTGAGACCGACAAGCTCGACAGACCAGTGACGCAACCCATGGGCACAGGAGCCCGGCCGCATCAAGAGCACATCACTTCTCCCGTCGAAGCAGGTGAAGAAGAGGAGAGGAGGGAGGGGGCGGAAGGGGAGGGTAGCGCCCACAGTGAAGGTGGGGATACGCAGGGGAGCGAAGATGGGTTGCGCCACCGCTATGGTTGCACCCACAATTGGTGCAATGGAAAGGGGGATAAGGTGGTTGCGCAAGCCCCTACAAGAGGGGCGGGAAGGTAAGTGTGGGGACCACACAAGGCACAACCTGAGGGAGGGACCCGGGACCGCTCTAACTGCTCCAAAAATAGCGCCTGGACGGGAAGGATTACAGGTACCCAAGGGTGCGCAGTCAACTGTAGAGAAGGAGTACGGGCACCAAGGGGTGCTCGGTCAACACGCAGAAAGGATAACTGACACCAAAGGTGCGCAGTCAACTGGCCGAGAAGGAGAACTGGCACCAACGGGTGCGCAGTCAACTGTAGAAAAATGGGGCTAGGGAGCCCGCCTAGATGGGCCGCGCTAAACTTGCGCCTGCGAGAGCAGCCACATTAGCACAATAAGGTATGCTGCTCCTAGGCAGGACACGTGGCAAGCAGGTTCACAAAGGTTGATCATGCCAAAGGGGCGCATCCCCCAACCAGGGGCCGTTGCCCGAGGGGGCACGAGGCTAGGGAGCGGAGCCCGAGACCTTTCCTCCATGTCGCTAGTGTATAGTCCTCCATAGGAAACCGAGCCAGCTGGCCTGGGGCGGTGGAGGCCCGAGGTGGGAAAAGAGCGGCTCTGATCCGGCGGCTCCGGGAGGGAGGCACCGGACCTGCAGGCGCTCCAGAGGGAGGAGGTGAGGGGCGACCAGAGGATCTAAGGGAGCGACGCGGTCGCCGGTCGGGATTGGGCGGAGGGAGAGGGGATGGTGGTGGGCGGACGGGGAAGAAAGCGAAGGGCGGAGGGGGTGGGGTGGGTAGACGGACAGGCGGCGTGGAGGGAGGCACGCGGAGAGGAGAGAGATGAGAGGGGATCTGGGTCGGTAGGGATTCCGAGAAGTAGTAGTCAGGCGGGTCGCCATGGTGAAGAAAGAGGGGGAGGGGGGACCGTCGGACGGGCGGCGCTGTTCCCGGAGGCAAGCGGAGCGGCAGCCCTAGCTATGGAGCTGAGCCCTGAGCTCTTCCGAGCGGGTGAGGCGAACTATCAACCATTATGCTATTATAATATATATATATATATATATATATATATATAATTATATATATATATATATATATTTTAACATTATTTAATATATATTTATATATAGGCTTATTTATATATATTTAAATAGTGTTATAAAAGGCTTACGCTCTCTCTCTCTCTCTCTCTCTCTCTATATATATATATATATATATATATATATATATAAAATATTATATATATATATATATATATATATAGATTATATATATATATATATTTGTAATTCAATTAAATAATTAAATACAATCATATACATACAAATTTACCTAAACCAATTATGCTATACAAAATCCCATAAAGTAATTCAAAGTAATTCTACTGGGTCATGGCAACCTAACATGGCTCTACCATGTGTGTTGGCTAGGTTAGAGTCCAAAATATATTTTTTTAGTCACATCGAATCAGATAATCACCCAACGAGTCTCATGTTCCATTCGCTAATAAATAGCACATGGAAACTCGATTGAGTGGCTCACTCTTGGCATGTGTCGTAGGCTCAAAATGGGTCCAAACCATATATTGGGTCAAATAGTTTTGATCTAAGTCGAGTTATTGGAAGTTAGTTAGAATTACGATAATCGATCATTGGCCTAAATTAGCTCGAAGTTGTTCGAAGTCAAAGTATGTTAGCGAACAAGTTAGGATGGAAAATCATATACCAAATTGAAGGTAAACATGTCTACTTAAAACTCATGAAGGACGTTTCGGAAGATTGGCATGTCTCGTACTCCAAAAATCAAAGCTACAAAAAAGTACATCTATAATCATATTGACATAAAATCTTGTTTAAATAAAATTATATTAAATAAATAAAATAAAATTTAAAATAATATCCAAAATTAGGGGCTTACAACCTACCCACCTTAGAAATTTCGTCCTCGAAACTAAATAACACTACCCTATAAAATATATCATAAAATAATTAGCTAAACTCATCGCAACCCGTAAATAAATGGAGGTTAACGTTTTGCATGGAACTTTTTTTCTCACAAGAAGATTTTTTTTGGAGAATGGTGCTTCCATGCAACCCGAACCAATCTAATCGTCTATCCTTTAAGTCCTCACTAGTATCCTAGATACCAACTGACTGCTTCTTATTGATCGATTAGGTCCCACTGTGATCTCGGAATGGTCGACCACATGACTGGGATCAGTTGCATACTTCTTCAACTGCGAGACATGAAATACATCCTGCACTTCCTCTAAGAATAGGACGATGCAAGACGATATGTCGCTTCTCCAACACTCTCTATATGACCGATGGGTTATAATCCTATAGATAAGGCTTCTATCTGGTTCCTATTGCTTTATATCTATAGAAGTTAACATTCCATCTCAACTCGATAAATCCTTAAGCCATATACTATATTTTCATAAGTTAAATTACCAATTCCTATAATTGTTTACTAACGATCCACTCATTCTACCTATACTTGATCTATACGTCCTTAATAATATACCTAACCATTGATACCTATTTGGGTAAAGGTCGAGGCTGAACTAGACCGCTACATACCCTATTGGTTATCCTTCTTTTCCTGGCCTACTATTGGTCATTTCAAGAGATGATCGTCCATTCACTTCAATCTTCTTACTATATCTAGCACTCCTAACTTTCTAACCCTCTTGACACTATCATTAGATAATAGTTCCTCTAGTATTTCTAATCTAAGCCCCATCGTAGGCCAAGGATAACAATTTAGTCCATTCATTCTAGGGTTGCTGGTTGGGATTAGGCTTCATACCGTACTATACCTACTTATTCCTTAGAAAAGTATCTGATGGAACTGGGGATTCCCAGGACCCCAGTTGGTGTGCGTATAGATCGATGGAAGTTTAACAGATCTAAGACGTGTTCTAACCCTTCATAGCGAAACTAGGGTTCACGAATTATACCTGCGACGGGAAAGAAGGACACTTTCCAGCAACCTCGGCAGCCACGACCCCAAGATCTTCTGCACGTATTCCTCCTCGGGTTGGATGTCGTCTGGACGACGCTTCCAACCTTTTCTTCTCCTTGGCAGCCCTACCTTTCTTTCCTTATTAAACTACAATTTTAGAGAAAGCTTCTTATTTTGATCAGATCATGATGGCCAGAGATAGAGGATATATAAGGCTACGACAGGGACTATGGGAAGAAATTAGGGTTAGGTCTGCTAACGGATTTGGGTATCCCATGTTCAGCCCGAACACACAATCCAGGCCCATTAACAATAGCTTGGTCCACTAAAGAGTTATTGTTGCACTACCTTCCTAATCCCAATTATGATTGTGGGCTCCTTTTGTTATATGTTCATTTGGCTTCCCATGTTATGATATTGAATGTCCGATCAAATTAAGTTACTGACAACTATATTGATCGCATCTTTATCCTTAGTAACACTCAACTTTATTTGTCATGTCAGATATAATCCACCTACAGGTTTATATGACAATCCTTATAAGCTCCTTAAGGGGACATTATCAACCCGATGTATCGGAACATGGATTCCTTTTATAATCAACAGTCTATCATACATACAATGTTATTACCCAATTCATAGAGGTATTGACCCATAATGAATCTCACTCTTTTATGAGTCAAGGTAATGCATACTGTATATACATGTATGTTATTATATCCGGATTAAGAACACAAGCATCCATAATAGCATAGTGTTTGTTCCCTTATCTAGTTAGTACAAAGAGAACAACCTCAAGTGGTCTTGTTCAATACACAAAGTATACTACTATGTAACCTATAGTCAAGATAGACTAATAACATATTGCACTACGACCTTTCCATGGATTGTCCAAGTCCATCTAAATTGTGAACTGTTTATGTATTCCATAGGGAGCTATAATATGATCTTCTGTGTGCCACCATACACTATATTATCTACAATATATAATATCAGACACTTGCATTAATAGTTGCAACAAATACAATATGCAAACATTTGCCCATATGATTCTCAATCATTAAGGAATAAAGTTAACACAAAAGTGATGCTTTTAGTACATAACTGTAGAAGCATGAAATATTGCTTTTAGTCCCACATCGGAAAGGATAAGAAGAAATGGCTCACTCCATTCTATATATAGAGCCCCCTTGCCTCCTTTGAAAAGGGCACCAAAAATAAAAAGAAAAAAAAAAAATCACTCAATTGAGTCATTCGCTGTCATGGCGAGAATGAGTTGGGTTCTGAGTACTAGGCATCTTCACGGGTATTGGCCATGCGCTTCAAACGTGCTATGCTAATAGTAAACCAGAGATGCGCATGAAAAATCATGTGCGCTACCGATGGTAAAATGTACAGAATCGTCTCGGGTGCGTTTGCACCAATATGAGCCGACTCTTAAAGTCCCCCCCAACTTGGTGTAGTTATTGTGCTTGAACCATGTAGGGGAATCTCTTGCGAGCCAGACCCCATGCCCCATTGAGAATGTCGAAGCTTCCAACTTAGACTCTTCCTACTACGCACCTTCGTGCTAAGTTGAAGTCTAGGGCCATATCGCATATTTTATGCACGGGCCTGTCATAGCTCGTCCTGTCTCGCAGTGCTTTACTAGCCTCAGATCAGGGAGCCAATATGATGGTCCCAAAAGTCTTTCTACAATAATTGAGAGCAAGTTCTTTTACTAGCCTTAGATCATGGAGCAAATACGATACCTATGCACCCGGGCGCTCGGGATACCCGGGCCCACAAAATAGATACGAAGGTAGATCAATCTGCTATCAACTTGTGAGAGGTGATTACATACAAACGCAAGAAGAGAAGCAACCTTGGCGTGCAATGATCCCTTTCCAGGACATCGCTGTACCCAAGCCGCGGCCACAAGACAGTGGCTCTATTATCAAGGCAGTCTGTGTTCCAACGACTGCGACCTACTGTGCCTTTCCAACATCATCTCAGAAACATGATGCCAATTGAAGATGTTGTAATGGCCTGCTCTCAACTAGATGCATTACTCAGATGTCTCAGTTAGGTGTATCATATAAGTCAAGCGCATCACGATCTTTTGAAGGAGTCCACCGTCAAATCTTCTTCGAACATGGAGATATTAATCCATAGTGCCAACACTCGCCAAGGAGGAGGGTCGGTCAAATTTATTTGTTTGAAGAAGTCAAGTGGGAGACAAACGAAACTCTCTCAAATTGTGACATTTGGCACATCACCTTCTCCTAGGGCCCCTATACCCATCCAGCCAGAAGATATCCTTCATGCGGCTTAGTCATGAAACATTCCTCATGTGGCTCCATCATGAGATGGCCTCATACGGCTCGGTCAGAAGGCATTCCTCATGCGGCTCGGTCATGAGACATTCCTCATGCGGCTCGGTCATGAGACGTACTTCATGCGGTCAGTCATGAGACATTTCTCATGCGGATCGGTCATGAGACGTCCTTCATGCGGCTCGGTCATGAGATATTTCTTCATGTGGCTCGGTCATAAGATATTCCTTCATGTGGCTCGATCAAGAGACGTCCTTCATGTGGCTCATGCGGCTCGATCATGAGACATTCTTTCATGCGGCTCAGCCATGAGACATTTCTCATGCGGCTCGACCAGGAGACATCCTTCATGTTGCTCGCCACAGAAGATTAGTTGATGCACGTGACAAGTTGACCAAGTCTCAACCACCCAGATTTGCTCCAACAAAGAAATCTCAACCAACTACCAGTTGGCAGCCAAAGAGCGAGTCTTCATGTTCTGTTACAGTCACGTGTCCACATGGCCATCTATGCGGCTCAAAATATCTTTCATCCCAAATTACTCTAAATAGCAGGGTCCCATATCGATGCAAATGGTTGGCAATCCAAGGCTGGCAACCTTCGAAAGGCAATTTTTCAAGAGCTAAAGACTGCGTCGGATAGTCCAAGTAGTAAGGCAGAGTTGATACACTTTTCCGAGCCTCCACCGTCACCCCTAGAATCAAAAACTAAACAATTGTACTTAGATTATTTTCCAGGATTTCTTTCTAGGCTCTTCTTTGTACAAGCAAGTTTACAATCAATTTCAGTATTTCTGTAATACCTGTCTTTTATATTTAATAGCAAACACGATGGTGACTTTGCTGGGCATGTCCTTCTCCTCTGATAAGAAGCTGGTGACGCAATCCGATGCGTCCAAGCTCGGCTATACGCAGTAAATGCTTGTGGTTCATTATGACCAACAAGCTTTCAAAGAAATGCTTTCTGAAGGGGAGCGTCAGTCCGTCACAGAAGCGAGCCAACCCAAAGAGAACTCGCAGGACGTAGGCACACAAAATTGTTGCCCCCGACCAAGTTTGCTAAGAAGCTCCTTCTACGGCCCAAGACGGTGATTGAAGCTCTCTTATGGCTTTACTTTCGACTGCAGAGGACCTCACTGTCCTCAAATCTAGTAAAGGAAAACCCTACGATGCTGAGTTTTAGGGGCACAAGGGAAATCCATACGGACGAAAAAGAGGCCGTATAAGAGAAATAGGTAATCTATCCTTACGGGCCACAGGCAGACAATCCATACGGTAGCCAATTCTGGCCGCATGCAGATGCCCTATGCGGCCGCCAACTCTAGCTGCAGGAAGACAACCCATGCGACAGCCAACTCTAGCCGCAGGAAGACAGTCCATGCGGTATCCAACTCTGGCCCGCAGAAAGATGGCCCATGCGGCAGCCAACTCTGGTCGCAGGAAGATGGCTTATGCTGCAGCCAATCCTGGCCATAGACAGAGTGTTTCATGCTGCCCTGTCAGAAGCTCTGTGTTCAACCATTTCTTATGCGGACCCGACTCCATACGGCCTATCGAGAATGTAAAAAATTCCAATCAGGACTCTTCTTACTATGCGCCTTCAAGCGCTAAGTTGAAGAAGTCCAGGACAGTGGTGGCCCAACAAGCCTAGTCAACTGTCCAAGCTACGGACCGTCAGCGGGCACTGTTAACTGTTATACGGGCTCCTTGTCACGACCCGGTCCCCAAATACTTGGGTCGAATCGGATCATGCCCAGCCTGCGCCGTTGATGAGACGGCGGCAGTAAGCTGTAATCCATATTGCAGGTCATATCAACAACAAGCTTGAATTTAAAAGTTGCCACAACATTTAATTTACGATAAAAAACTTGTCTTTCAATACAAAGTTCATAAACTGGAAATAAAGAAACAACTAAACTCTCAACTAATGTAGCATCTATGGAGACGCCACAACATCATCATCAGCTGGGAGTACCGCCGGGTACAAGTCAGGATCATAATAGCTATTGATCATCATCTCCAGATCCTCAGTAATACCTAAAATGTTATCTCCAGTCAGGAGGGAGCAAAGTACAATTCATGCAAACTTTTAACAATTAAAATGACAATTAAAATCATGCATTTTTAAACAATTTAAAGATGAGCAGTTTTTGAAATAGTACAGTACAGTGATGTGAATAGGTAATGAATATGACCGGTTTGGGTTACAATAGTATCCTAACGATACGGTATGGCTTGTCCCCGTGTGAAGAGGGGAAAGCTAACACATTCATTATCCTAAGTTTGGATTTGGTCATATCCACTACTCTACTCCCCCAGTCCCCAACAGTACGATCAATGCTCCCGAAGGAGTTCGTGTGTAACAGTGGTTTAAACTTGCAATGAAACAATTGTGAAAATAATTGTAAAATCTACATAAATGTACTTGCCTTGAATCTCGACTGGATTGAAAGATGATTCGTCAAGATGTAAACTCAGGTTCTTCCTCAAAATCCTACATTTCGAGAAATTGTCTCAGACTCCAAGTTACCATACTAACTACACTAGTTGCAATCTTTAACTTTTGTCCTAATTAATTTTTTTTACTTGTTCATAACAACACAATCACATATGAACCTAGGTGAGTTTCTATATTATAAATAAAAATCCAATTTAACCATTTATTTGGAAAACTTCGTTTTTACCAATTTTCATTCGAAAAACTTTGTATTTATACATAAAGTTATTATCTATTTAATAAGTGAGAAAATAATGAATTATCAACTAATTCCTAACATTTATGTGAATATAAATATATAGTCTACTATTTATATTACACTACAACATCCAGAAAAGAAATAAAATAAATCCTAATTATTACATTTTCACAGCATGATAAATAACTGGGCTTATGCCCTTACATCTTAATATTACACAAATTGAAATAAGAAGAAACTTGTTAGTCTTGAAAATTACCTATAATTAAATAATAAAACTAACAATTGCCAATTTAAATTATATAAAATATATGAGTCTCAGACTCTGGTCCAGTCGTCATGTTCAGCTACTCTGCCTCAACGTCCGGACGAACCGGTGCGTTTGCATTTCGCTGGGGCCCATTGACCAATATGGTCATCGCCCAAAAATATTATTAAAATAATATTTATCAGAAAAATCATTTTAAAATCTTTTAATAAATTTTCCGAAAATTTCGGCAGCATTCCCTCTGTTTTCGGGATAACCCAAAAACTGGGAATGGCGCCGTATTTCCTGCAAATCCCAAACCGGGGAAAACCCAATTTCATAACAAATCCACAACATCACCAGATTAATTTCGGGACGAACCCGAAATGAATTCGGAACGCCGAAGCAAAACAACATCATAGCATGCTATCGAAAAAAATCCGAAAACCCACAGAAACAATTCCGAGACTTTCTGGAATCAACATCCAACAGAAATCTTTCCGAAGTACTCGGAAAAGATCAAAATAACAAACACAGAAAACTTTCCGTATTAAATTCGGAAAACTAACCAACAGAAACTTTGCCGAGGGAAAAATTCCTCGGAAAGACTAAACAAAATCCAACAGAAACATCTCCGAAAGATTTCTCGGAAGATAAAAAATCGACGAAATCCAAACGAAATCCCGAAGAATTTCTAGGACCAAAATCATCATCGACACGGGGGACGAACTACTGTGAATAACAGAAATTACCGAAATTGACGAAATCCGAAGAGTTGCCTCGGACTCGGGATGCAGAAAACCACAGAAAACCGAGGTTCCACAGGATCACGGCTGAGCGGGGCTGGCCGAGCAAAGGGGCCGGGGCGCACGGTCAGTGCTGGAGGCGCGGTCGGCAGGGCCGAGAGGGGCGCGCGGAGTCGAACGTCGCGATCGAACGGCCAGGGAGGGCCGCGCGGGTCAGGGGGTCCGGCGGGGGTGCGCCGCGCGGTGCCTAGGGCACGGCCGGAGCGGGCTCGGGGAGCGGCGCCGGTGGTCTGGTGCGCCGGGGAAGTGCGCCGGGTAGGGTCGGCTCGGGGCTCCGGGATTAGATCTAGGGATTTACTTTGGGAAAGAAGATGATTGGGGAGAAGAGGGGAAATGGGGTTATATATAGGTAAAGGAAATAGGGGTTACCCATTAAAGAAGGGGAAAGGTCTCCATGCCATCAATGGCCGGCGACGGTGGAAGGCCGGGGATCGGCGTCGGTTTGGAACCAAAGAGTCTTCGGTTGAGCAAAGAGAAAAAAGGCTCAGAGCCTTTAAAGCTCACAACAACTAAAGAATGGATCATTCCATTACAAATAAATGAAAAGGACTTACTAATGGTGCTGTAGGACTACTAAGTCTTTAATGGGTTCTAAAGTAGTCTAATGGGTTTACTTCTAAGGTATTTTGGCCAAAATGGGCTTTAGTTAATGGCTAAGAAAATGGCTTTAAGGCTTTAAAGAAAAGGATTAGAAGAATGGGCCTTGTGGTTCGGGCTAAAAGGATTAAATCAAAAATCATTTTTTTTTTCCAAGGAAATTTTTATAAATAAAATTTGTAACTCCTAAAATTTAAATAAAATATTTTTAAGTTCAAATTGGGTTTAATTCGGGTTCGGGTCTGACATACAAAAATCCAGTTTCAATTATTTTGAAAAATAATTTTCATAATTTTACAATTAATCAATAATATTATTCTAGCACAAAATTATTTAGCAACATAATTAAATTAAAAATTAAAATGCAGTCTAATACGGGTTTCACAACCTTCCCTCCTTAGAAAATTTCGTCCTCGAAATTTAAAGAGTTGGGTTAGGAATTACCTCAGGTCTCGAATAAATACGGGTATCTCTCCCGCATCTCGTCTTCTCGCTCCCAGGTAGACTCGCCTGGGGAATCATGCTTCCACATAACTCTGACTATAGGAGTCACCGAGGTTCTGGTCTTCTTCTCGCCTCTGTCCAAAATTGCTACAGGCTTCTCTGGTATAGTGAGACTTGGTCCGATCTCCAATTCGGAATGGTCCAAGATATGGTTTTCATCAGGTACATACTCTCTGAGCTGCGAAACGTGGAAGACGTTGTGCACGCCTTCTAGATTAGCTGGTAGAGCTAACCTATACGCCACTTCTCCAATCCGGCTCAGGACTTCGAACGGACCAATGTACCTGGGACTCAGCTTCCCGGCTCTGCCAAATCTGATAGTACCTCTGGTAGGAGAAATCTTCACAAAGACCTTATCTCCTTCTTCAAATGCCAATGGTCGTCGACCGCTGTCTGCCCAGTGCTTCTGTCTGTCTTGAGCGATCCTGAGCTTGTCTCTGATAATCTTCACTTTCTCTGCTGCGTCAGTCACCATCTCTGGACCCAGCAGTACTCTTTCTCCTACGTCGTCCCATGCAAGTGGTGTACGGCAACGACGTCCATAAAGAGCTTCAAATGGGGTCATCCCAATGCTGGCTTGGTAGCTGTTGTTGTAAGAAAACTCTACCAAGTGTAAATGGTCTTCCCATGATCCTCCAAACTCCAAAACACAAGCTCGCAGCATATCTTCAAGTGTCTGAATTGTCCTTTCAGATTGTCCGTCAGTCTGAGGATGATAAGCTGTGCTGAACTTCAACTGTGTCCCCAAGCTGTCATGCAAACTTTTCCAAAAATGTGAGGTAAAACGAGTGTCTCGGTCAGATACAATGCTTACCGGTACGCCATGAATCCGGTAGATATGCCGCATGTACAATGCTGCCAACTTCTCAGTGGATAAACCAACTTTGAAAGGGATAAAGTGAGCTGACTTGGTTAGTCGGTCCACAATTACCCAGATGGCATCCTTCCCTCCTTGGGAACGAGGCAGTCCTGACACGAAATCCATCGTGATGTGCTCCCACTTCCATTCTGGGATGTCCAGCGGTTGTAGAAGTCCTGCAGGCCTCTGTCTACTAGCCTTCACTTGTTGACAAATCAAGCATCTAGCAACATACCTGGTGACATCTTTCTTCATTCCACTCCACCAGACAATAGTGCGCATATCCCGATACATCTTATTGGCTCCAGGATGTATGGAATATTGAGACTGATGCGCTTCCTTCATCAACTCGTTCCTCAGTTCGCCAGACGGTACACAAAGCCTTGTACCATTCTTCAAAGCTCCATCGCTGGCAATTGAGAAACCTTCCAGTGTTCCTGCTAACACTTGATCTCTCAGCTTGCAAAGTGCCTCGTCTTGAAACTGCGTCTCCTTAATCTTGTCCATCAAGTACGAGCTCACTTGCAACTTCATCAATACAAAATCAGCATCCAGTTCCTTCCGTCCAGGCAGTACAATCTCCAGTCCGAGCTTCTCGATGTCCTCCAGCAGGTGCCTCTCCTTGGTTAAGAACATCGCCACTGGGTATCGACTAAGTGCATCAGCGACCACATTAGCCTTACCCGGGTGGTATTGCAAATCGATGTCGAAATCCTTCATTAACTCCAGCCATCGCCTTTGCCTCATGTTTAACTCCTTCTGAGTGAAAACATACTTCAGACTTTTGTGATCTGTGTATATTTCCACCCTCTCTCCATATAGATAGTGCTTCCAAAGCTTCAACGCAAAGATGACTGCAGCAAGCTCCAGATCATGAGTGGGATAGTTCTTCTCATGAGTCCGTAATTGCCTAGATGCATAAGCAATCACTTTCCCATGTTGTTGAAGAACGCAACCCAGTCCTTTGCCTGAGGCGTCACTGTAGATTGTGAAACCACCGGATCCTGCGGGTAGCGCAAGGATTGGTGCAGTGGTAAGCCTCTTCTTCAACTCCTCGAACGCTGCTTGGCAGTCCTCCGTCCAGATGAATTCTTCATTCTTCCGAGTCAGCTTCGTCATTGGTTCAGCAATTCTAGCAAAATCCTTCACAAACTTCCGGTAGTAGCCCGCCAAGCCCAAGAAACTTCTGATGTCAGCAACTGAGCTTGGGGTAGGCCACTTCTCCACAGCAGCTATCTTCTTAGGATCCACAGAAATTCCTTCTCCTGTGACAACATGGCCAAGAAAATCCACCTTGTCTAGAAAGAATTCACACTTGGATAGCTTACCGTACAGCTTCTCCTTCCTCAAAGTTTCCAGAACTTTCCTGAGGTGCTCTTCGTGCTCCTCCTTCGTCTTCGAATAGATCAGTATATCATCAATGAAGACGACGACAAACTGGTCTAAGTATTCATGAAAAACCTTGTTCATAAGGTTCATGAACACAGCAGGAGCATTCGTCAACCAAACGGCATGACCAAGAATTCGAACTGCCCATACTTGGTGTTGAATGCCGTCTTGGGAATGTCTTCCTTCCTGACCTTGATCTGATGATAGCCAGACCTGAGATCAATTTGGAAAATACCTTGGCTCCACTCAACTGGTCAAATAAGTCATCGATCCGGGGCAGAGGGTACTTGTTCTTGATTGTGACATTGTTCAGCGCCCGGTAGTCGATGCACATCCTCACTGTTCCGTCCTTCTTGGGCACAAACAAAACAGGTGCTCCCCAGGGTGAAGCTCCGTCTCGAATGAATCCAAGGGCCTTCAGTTCGTTGATCTGCTCCTTCATCTCTTTGGCCTCCTTCGGGTTGACTCTATAACATCCCTTAGAGATCGGGGGAGAGCCAGGGACTAAATCAATAGTGAATTCTATGTCCCGATCTGGGGGTAGCCCAGGCAGACTATCAGGGAAAACATCCATGAATTCCGCTATGATAGGGTGAGGTGGTTCAGGTTCTTCAGAAATAGAGTAGACAATACTCTCCATAACCTCCGGAGCTCTAGAGACTTCAAACTCTGGCCCTCCAGGTGGGCTGAAGATTACACATCCTCTATGGCAATCTATCAGCGCATGCTGCTTGCTCAACCAGTCCATTCCAAGGACTATATCATAGTTGGGCAAGGGCATCACCAACAAAGGTGCTACAAACTTGTGGTCAGAAATTGTAATGGGGCAATTACAAGTCTCCGTTATAGGTAGGGGTCCACCTCCAGTCATAACCCTACATATTCTCTTGCTAAAGCCCGTAACTATGTGATGTGCAGAGATAAATTTGGTTGCTATGAAACTGTGTGTTGCACCAGAGTCGAATAAAGCTAATGCAGGATGAGAATGTACATAGATGTAACCTGATATGACATCCGCATTAGGTTCCTGCTCCAGCTCTGGTTCCTCTGCAGTTAGGGCAAAAGCTCGCCCCGTCTTCTGATGCTGCCCAAATTGTTGCTGCTGAGTGGGCAGAGGTCCTTTCTGCTGATTTCCTCCAGCCTTGTTGTTTGACAAGGGACAGTCCCTCACTTGATGGGTGGAAGACCCACAGATCAGACATTGCCCTAGCCTTTTCCTGCAGATGTTTGCCAGATGTCCCGGCCTCTTGCAAAAGTCGCAGATAGGAATCTGCCTCTGGGGCGCTCTTTCATTGTTCCTCGCTTGCTGGTGCTGAGAACGGTTGTTGTTATTGTTGCTGCTGTTGTTGTTGTTGTTGGGCTTCTTCTGATTACCCTGGAAGTTGCTAGTTCCAGGATAATCTCTCTTCGAGCGGGCAGGTTGACTCTTCTCTATGTCTTGGGCTCTCTCCAGAATCTTCTCATAAGTCTTAGCTCCGCCAGAGATCACATAAGTGCGAATCTCCTCTCGAAGTCCATACTTGAATCGTTCAGCACGATCAGCAGGATCAGCCACCATGTTCTTGGCAAATCGGCTAAGCTGGCCGAATTCTGCCGCATACTCTCCCACAGTCATATTGCCTTGCTTCAGGTTCTGGAATTGTCGCTCCATCTCCCGCATCTCAGAAGTTGGGAAAAATTTCCTCTGGAATAACCTCTTGAAGGTGTCCCAATCGACCTGCCTATCCTGGAGTCGGGGTTCATTCCGATACCAGGTGCTAGCTATATTCTGCAGTTGGAGTCCCACTGCTTCAGCCTTGAGGTCTTCCGGAAGTCGTGCGACGCTCAGGAGACGTTCCATACTGTCGAGCCATTCGTCAGCATAGACAATTCCCTCGGTTCCCTTGAAAGGTCGAGGGTTCTGCTTTTTGAAGCTCTCAATATCCCCCACCTTACCATAATATGATCTCTAATCACTATTAATGGTCTTAAAAATTACTAAAATTTATCCTCTAGAATGGCACTTACCTTAGCTGGTCTAGGCTCTTCTGGGTTCACTTCTCTCCTTCCAAGTGCAGCCATAGCTACATTGTGGGAGTTCTCCATTCCTTCCTTCATAATCGCGTTCTGCTCGCGATGAGATTCAGCTTCAGCCCTCTGAGTTGCTAGCACTTCCCGCAGCAAACTTATGAGTTCGGAGGGGTTCACTGGAAGCGGCGGGGCAGATGGGACAGGCATCTCTGTCCGCAGTCCAGTCCTCGAGCCTGAAGGATCCATCGTCTGATGAACTTGAGTGTCTCCAGCATTATGATGGCGATCAGAAAGTCGCAGAGTAGGATCTGGACTGAACAGGGAAGGTGGTGGTGTGGTATGTTGAGGTGACAACTCATCTCCAACATTGTCATTCTCATTAATGGCCATGGTCTGGAAAGGTTTTAGGACATAAACATAAGCAAGGTATCCTACCCATCTATAATCAAGCAAAAATATTTAATAAGATATATCGGTCCTAAGTTGTGGCAATATGATGTTCTAGTGTTCCTAATTGTTTCTAAGTTTTCCTAAGTTGTTGAACAAAGACCTGCATGGGCCACCACTAAAAACATGTCACGACCCGGTCCCCAAATACTTGGGTCGAATCGGATCATGCCCAGCCTGCGCCGTTGATGAGACGGCGGCAGTAAGCTGTAATCCATATTGCAGGTCATATCAACAACAAGCTTGAATTTAAAAGTTGCCACAACATTTAATTTACGATAAAAACTTGTCTTTCAATACAAAGTTCATAAACTGGAAATAAAGAAACAACTAAACTCTCAACTAATGTAGCATCTATGGAGACGCCACAACATCATCATCAGCTGGGAGTACCGCCGGGTACAAGTCAGGATCATAATAGCTATTGATCATCATCTCCAGATCCTCAGTAATACCTAAAATGTTATCTCCAGTCAGGAGGGAGCAAAGTACAATTCATGCAAACTTTTAACAATTAAAATGACAATTAAAATCATGCATTTTTAAACAATTTAAAGATGAGCAGTTTTTGAAATAGTACAGTACAGTGATGTGAATAGGTAATGAATATGACCGGTTTGGGTTACAATAGTATCCTAACGATACGGTATGGCTTGTCCCCGTGTGAAGAGGGGAAAGCTAACACATTCATTATCCTAAGTTTGGATTTGGTCATATCCACTACTCTACTCCCCCAGTCCCCAACAGTACGATCAATGCTCCCGAAGGAGTTCGTGTGTAACAGTGGTTTAAACTTGCAATGAAACAATTGTGAAAATAATTGTAAAATCTACATAAATGTACTTGCCTTGAATCTCGACTGGATTGAAAGATGATTCGTCAAGATGTAAACTCAGGTTCTTCCTCAAAATCCTACATTTCGAGAAATTGTCTCAGACTCCAAGTTACCATACTAACTACACTAGTTGCAATCTTTAACTTTTGTCCTAATTAATTTTTTTTACTTGTTCATAACAACACAATCACATATGAACCTAGGTGAGTTTCTATATTATAAATAAAAATCCAATTTAACCATTTATTTGGAAAACTTCGTTTTTACCAATTTTCATTCGAAAAACTTTGTATTTATACATAAAGTTATTATCTATTTAATAAGTGAGAAAATAATGAATTATCAACTAATTCCTAACATTTATGTGAATATAAATATATAGTCTACTATTTATATTACACTACAACATCCAGAAAAGAAATAAAATAAATCCTAATTATTACATTTTCACAGCATGATAAATAACTGGGCTTATGCCCTTACATCTTAATATTACACAAATTGAAATAAGAAGAAACTTGTTAGTCTTGAAAATTACCTATAATTAAATAATAAAACTAACAATTGCCAATTTAAATTATATAAAATATATGAGTCTCAGACTCTGGTCCAGTCGTCATGTTCAGCTACTCTGCCTCAACGTCCGGACGAACCGGTGCGTTTGTATTTCGCTGGGGCCCATTGACCAATATGGTCATCGCCCAAAAATATTATTAAAATAATATTTATCAGAAAAATCATTTTAAAATCTTTTAATAAATTTTCCGAAAATTTCGGCAGCATTCCCTCTGTTTTCGGGATAACCCAAAAACTGGGAATGGCGCCGTATTTCCTGCAAATCCCAAACCGGGGAAAACCCAATTTCATAACAAATCCACAACATCACCAGATTAATTTCGGGACGAACCCGAAATGAATTCGGAACGCCGAAGCAAAACAACATCATAGCATGCTATCGAAAAAAATCCGAAAACCCACAGAAACAATTCCGAGACTTTCTGGAATCAACATCCAACAGAAATCTTTCCGAAGTACTCGGAAAAGATCAAAATAACAAACACAGAAAACTTTCCGTATTAAATTCGGAAAACTAACCAACAGAAACTTTGCCGAGGGAAAAATTCCTCGGAAAGACTAAACAAAATCCAACAGAAACATCTCCGAAAGATTTCTCGGAAGATAAAAAATCGACGAAATCCAAACGAAATCCCGAAGAATTTCTAGGACCAAAATCATCATCGACACGGGGGACGAACTACTGTGAATAACAGAAATTACCGAAATTGACGAAATCCGAAGAGTTGCCTCGGACTCGGGATGCAGAAAACCACAGAAAACCGAGGTTCCACAGGATCACGGCTGAGCGGGGCTGGCCGAGCAAAGGGGCCGGGGCGCACGGTCAGTGCTGGAGGCGCGGTCGGCAGGGCCGAGAGGGGCGCGCGGAGTCGAACGTCGCGATCGAACGGCCAGGGAGGGCCGCGCGGGTCAGGGGGTCCGGCGGGGGTGCGCCGCGCGGTGCCTAGGGCACGGCCGGAGCGGGCTCGGGGAGCGGCGCCGGTGGTCTGGTGCGCCGGGGAAGTGCGCCGGGTAGGGTCGGCTCGGGGCTCCGGGATTAGATCTAGGGATTTACTTTGGGAAAGAAGATGATTGGAGAGAAGAGGGGAAATGGGGTTATATATAGGTAAAGGAAATAGGGGTTACCCATTAAAGAAGGGGAAAGGTCTCCATGCCATCAATGGCCGGCGACGGTGGAAGGCCGGGGATCGGCGTCGGTTTGGAACCAAAGAGTCTTCGGTTGAGCAAAGAGAAAAAGGCTCAGAGCCTTTAAAGCTCACAACAACTAAAGAATGGATCATTCCATTACAAATAAATGAAAAGGACTTACTAATGGTGCTGTAGGACTACTAAGTCTTTAATGGGTTCTAAAGTAGTCTAATGGGTTTACTTCTAAGGTATTTTGGCCAAAATGGGCTTTAGTTAATGGCTAAGAAAATGGCTTTAAGGCTTTAAAGAAAAGGATTAGAAGAATGGGCCTTGTGGTTCGGGCTAAAAGGATTAAATCAAAAATCATTTTTTTTTTTTCCAAGGAAATTTTTATAAATAAAATTTGTAACTCCTAAAATTTAAATAAAATATTTTTAAGTTCAAATTGGGTTTAATTCGGGTTCGGGTCTGACATACAAAAATCCAGTTTCAATTATTTTGAAAAATAATTTTCATAATTTTACAATTAATCAATAATATTATTCTAGCACAAAATTATTTAGCAACATAATTAAATTAAAAATTAAAATGCAGTCTAATACGGGTTTCACACTCCTGATGGAAAGTTGTACAGAACCTCCTGCGTCCAGTCCCCCAGGGCTAACGGATAGTGCGGGTCTTTAAAGTCTCCCTCCAACGATCGAGAGTAAGTACTTTTACTAGCCTCGGATCGGGGAGCAAACATGATACCTACGCACCTGTGTGCTCAGGATACCCGAGTCCACAAGTTTGGTACAAAGGTAGATCAGCCTGCTATCGACTTGCGTGAGGTGATCACTCACAAACGCAAAGAGGCAACCTTGGCATACGATGAGTCCCTCTAGATACGTCGTTGCACCCAAGTTATCATCAACTACTGCTGCGATAAGTTGGCAGCACCTGAAGATCGGCAGTCCGTTTTTCAAACAATGCAGCAACTAGCACTTGTCCGACAAAAACTCGAGAAACAGGTATAAATTTTGGGAGACGAGGAGTTTCTTTTCGCCTCCTGTAATTCAACTCGGAAGGTTTCTCCAGGAAAGGGGAAAAAAAGACAGGCTCTTCTAGCCCGACAATCTCAGCCAGTACTGTAAAGAAACTCTCATCTGGAGGGTTGCTGCCGACACCCACAAGGGGTGTCTATTTAGGCACTCGATCCAGAAAGAAGCTTCCAGCACCTAGGGGTGCACCTTCGGCCTCCTTGGGAGTAGATGAAGTTAGGGGTAGCACTCCCCTCAATATATGCGACAACTCACAGAAACATACACAGGGGGTAGAGATTCTGCAAAATTATGCAACAGACTTGGACTTCCTTGAGGGCGACCACCCTCGCCAAGACGATGCGACTTCCTGCACAGGGGGTAGCACCTCTTTTGAGTTCGAGGAAGATGATATTCTGATATTTTTCGACGATTTCTCTGTACGAGAATACGACACAGAGAGAACCTCTGCTACGGTCCCTTCCACCTCTACCCATATACGAACAGTCTTTATGGCCGACGATGATCATGATGCGCCCACTAACCAAAAATGTCTAGAAGTACTTGAAGCCATGCTCTTGTCCTTGGTCAAGTCAGTAGACGAAATCAAAGCTGCCTTGCCAACTCAACCAGCTAGGACGCCCTGACAAACAAGCTTGGGACCCGCAGTCAACATGGACTCCAACACTACCGCCCCTCCTTTGGGTGATGATCCTTTAAGAGCATCTGTTCCTTCCGCTGTAGATGAAGAATATGAGGCAAGAAGGGAAGTCCAGGAGCTTCGAGCAATGTTTAATGCCCGAGACTCCTTTCGGGACCTCAGAATACGACATCCGTATCCCGTTGCATGGAGAGATGTGCCTTTTCCACCACGGTACAAGCCGTTTCATATCGATTCGTATGACAGAAAGACCTCTGCTAGTCGGTACACAACTTACTTTGAGGTCACAACCGACCACTTGCCGTATAGTGATGCCATCCTCACACGATTATTCATCGGAGCATTGAAGGAGATTGCGTTCGACTGGTACCGTAACCTTCCTAACAACTGCATCCATTCTTTTGACGGCTTCAAGCACATGTTCCTGGAGAGGTTCTATGAAGTGGGGCATGATGTGATAATGTCATCTCTCATGGACGTCGTTCAAGGAGAGAGGGAGCTAACAAGGAACTATATTGAGCGATTCTGCCAAACCGCAATGAGATTGCTCCAAGGCAATCCCGAGAGCTCCTTGATTGAAATATGCCAGAAGAAGTTGCTCCCCGCAATTAGCCTCTGGATGGGTGACGATCAGTTCAGGGATTGGACGACCTTCATCATAAGTGCTACTAATACGGAGACAAAATTGAAAAAGGCTCGCCAGTTGGTATTACACATCCCAGATAGAGAGGATAAGGGCAAACGTCTTGGTTCCACCTCCAGCAACAACAACAGTGGAGGCACCTCCAACCTGGATGATAAATACAAACAGGCCATGGTCGCCGATGTGACCAAGAAGCCTGAACAAAAACAGACGGAAGGTCAATGACCCAAGGTGAATTACACATTTGAAGATAGTCATGTCAAACCTATCTTCGATATGCTCTTGCAAGGGGGTAGGATCCAGCTTCCTCCACCAAGGTGCGAGTCCCGAGCGACAGAAATGAAGAACCCAAAATATTGTCACTTCTACCGCTATATCCATCATTCCACTCATGACTGCTTCCAATTAAAGCGGTACATCCAAAGTCTTATCGACTCCAAAGCTCTGTCAATAGAATTTAAAGAGGTTACCGTGGCGGTGAACATGGTGTCAATTCAGTTCGATGACTTCCTTCTAACAAGCACTCTAGATGGGGTAACACCCGTTCTTCGGACGACGATGGAGGTTACCAATCTTTCACCCGTCCGGAACCAGACATCTGGACTTGTACCTCTTACCACTTCACGAGGAGAGATCATATGGGTGCACCCGGACTTAGTGTCCGAAGTTACCCAGGCGGTGTCATCTCCTACCAACACGAAGAAGGGCAGGAAGTCTAGATCCTGCCATACAATTTCAGCCGAAGCTGAGGAAGCGGCAGCCGTTGTTACCCAGTCTGGAGCACAAGTCCAGCCCACACTGGGTAGTTAAGTTGAAGATCCTCAGCCGGTAACGTTGCCTGTCTCGGATGTTCCAAGGCTGCCTCAGCCTCCACCGGCAGATAAGCCTAAGCCAAAGGAAACCCGCTTCGACAGGACACTCCTTAATGTTGCACCTCAGGGGCTGAAGAGACCCTACAACTTTGACATATTAACACAATTGGCTAATGTAGCACCCAATTTCCCAAATGGGGGTAATTTTGAAATTTCATTTTTATAATTATTTTAATAATAATATTTAATTTATGATATGATTTTTGGTGATTTTAAATCATTTTAAAATTATTTAAATTAATGACTTATGGTTTTGACGTTTTGCTAGTGAAACCCTAGAGACTGTTTGACCTAGAGCCTAACCATGTGATTATAATATTTTAATGTCATTTTTGCCCTAGGAATATTTTTGTATTTGACCTCTTTGAATTATTTTGATATTATTTTATTATTTATGATATTGTTTTGGGGTTATTTGAGTCGGTTTCGAATTTCAACTCAATCCGACTTGAAACGGGGACCCGGGGGTAGTTTGACTTTAGTGTGACCCACACACTAGTTAGACATGGCCCAGATGATATTAATTTTAGTCCATATGATAGAAATATTTTAGTTAGAGGTTAGCATTATTATTATGGATAAGGTTAGTGTGATTAGAGACTTTAGAATGACTAATTTAGCCCCAACCAATTAGCCCTTTCCTAATACTCATAGAATAGGTTAGTAGGGGCATTTTGGACCTTACCATAATAGGACAAATAGCCCCATATGGCCAGCCACTTTGGGAGAGGATAGGCTCAAGTTCATTTCATTATTCTTATCCACACTCTCTCTCTTGTTCTTCTCCAAATTCCTAGAGAGCAATCCCTACAATTTCTCCACCAAATTATTCCATTTTACCACCAAATCTTCTTCTTTCCTTCTCTATTCTAGCCAAGGAGGAAGCTACCCAAGTTTGGGAGGATTCGGAGCTCGTTCATGTCTTTTTAGAATCTCTACGTGTCGGTATCGCTCCGGGAAGGCTTTTCTTCGATTCGATCTACCGGGAGGTATAAATCCCTTCTCCTTTTCATTTCCTCATGCATATAGGTCTATTTGAACCCATAGAAATGACCCCCATGGTTGTATCTCCATTTGTGTCCATTTCGTGTCTATTTGGAGGTCATAGGAGTGTCCTTTGTGTTGTAGTTGTGTCCATGTGGGAAAACCCAAATTTGGACACACAATGTGTTGTTGTTATGTATGAATAAATTATTACATTTTTAATCTCATATTTTTGTATTGGAGATGTGTTCTATAGTGTCTCATATATATATTAGTATAGAGAGTAAGTTCTTGATATATTATGTTATATATACTTCTGTTCTTTTGTCTCAAACTATCTAAATCCGTCATGATTTTTATCCACGTTTTTAATTTCAGCTCTAACTTAGAAATGTCATAACTTCTAGCTCAAAGCTCAGTTTAATCTTTCGTTTTTTTAAAAGAAGCGTATTGAAGTTAGCTTTCCAAAAATATGTATTAATAGGCCTAATTCTTTCTGTAACTTTCTGGAGAATTATTTGAGTGTCAGTTGTACAAAAGACAAACGCGTTCTCGGTGTTTTCGCGATTCCGGGAGTTTTCGGAAACGAAAATGCGATCCGTTTGAAGTTTCGGAAAGCTAACACATAGATCTATAACATACTATAATCCAAGATTTTAGTTCATGTTGAGATGGTACAGTATTGATTATTAGTAGGTGTTACTATTCGGCATATGTATTTTGTGCACCTTTGTGTGTAATATAATGTTCTATTTGATTTTAACCCATGTTAATGTATATACATTATGTAATTAAAAAGAGAATACAAGCAAGAGTAAATGGTTAAATAAATAATGTATGAGGTGTAAGTATCCTATCTAATGTAAGCATATATAAGTATGGCTTGTAATGAATTTGTAGGTTCCATAGTATGTAATGTATGGTGCATATAGTGGTGCAAGAGAATAATGAATGATGAATGAATGCAAGTATGAATGTAATGTAATAATATATGTAATGTATGCAATATACAAGTTAATGAGATGTAATGTTCTATGTTAACACAAATCCTATATTACCTCATGTACCCCCTTACACTATGTTGACACTATCACACTTGACACATTGTTCACTTACACTTTGACACTCTTCGATATGTATACACTATGTATGTCCATTTAACCCTCACTTGCCCCTTTGCCATGTTCACATACACACACATAGCTGTAGGATGTGGAAAATTATGACACGCTGTCATTTTTATCCATACGCTTAAAGACAGATGTCAGTTGAAGCCCTACGCTCAATCAGAAGTCTCAAGGCCATACGCTCATCAAAAGCCATACGCTCAGTGGATATTTTATTCCTTAAAAATGACAGCACAGCATACACTAAATGAAGAATGAATCTGACGTCTCGTCTTTCGTGTAAAGATAATGGTCATGAAAAGGGTAACCGTCATTCAGGATTTTGAAGAGTTGATTTTGTCTTTTACGAGGACAGCTCAGCAGATCATTAATGCAAAAGCCATCATTACTGTCAATTCTGACAGTCTGTCAGCCGTCATATCTGCAGTCACGACGCTCGAGAAAATCTTTTTGACAGCTTATTAAAAGATATGGTGTATCAAAGAAGATGATAGCCACGTGGCCATTTCTCCAATGAGCGTATGAAATCTATACGGTTCCTTTTTCTTCCCAGTCAAGTGAGCGTATGGACCTCACGTGACTCTTCATCCAGTCAAGTGAGCGTATGGACCTCACGTGACTCTTCATCCAGCCAAGTGAGCGTATGGACCTCACGTGACTCTTCATCCAGCCAAGTGAGCGTATGGACCTCACATAACTTTTTACCAGCCAAGTAAGCGTATGGACTTCACAGGACTCCTTGCCAGCCAAGTGAGCGTATGGGCCTCACATGTCTAAGTGAGCGTATGATTCTTCCTCAAAGGCAGCGTATAGAAGTAGTCATATCCAAAATGACTTTTCAACGTGCAGTCAACACACGTTCTTACGTGTCCTGCACTCAGTTACCCACTTCTTCAAAAGTTATGCAACGTGGCATCCATGCCACCAGTTTCTCCTGAACATGCTCCACTACTTTCAACCGCACGCTAATGTGTCTTCATCAGATTTTGCCACGCGTCCCTGCAGTTTTGCACACGTCTAGTAACTGCCTGAGCGTATGCTTAAGGACAATTATCCTGAACTCTATAAAAAGGAGTTTCTTCATCTTCATCAAGAGGACAGAGAATTTGTCAGAGAGAACAGAGAGATTGCCCAGTTGCTGTCCAAAGTTCTTCAAAGTTCGAGTGTTCTTCATCGCATCATCCAAGGGATAGAGTAATCGTCTTCTAGATTAGATTCCTACAGTTGTAATTTTCCCAGATACAAAATAAATAAAGTGAATTTATTTATGAAAAACAAATTGGCGACTCTGCTGGGAAAAGCTGTCTCCTCCAACGAGATAGCAACAACTCAATGCGATACTTCGTCGATCGGCTCAACGAAGAAAGTGATGGTCGTGCAATTCGACCAATCTGCTTATGAAGAAATGCTCAAAGTGAAAGAAGGCCGAACTACTTCTTCCACTCCTATTGCTGCCAAGAAGCAGGGACACTCTATGTCCCTAAGTCTTCTTCAGTGGTCCGAGACATTTCTGTCACCTCTCGTGCTGACAAGAATATGTCTTCAACTTCAATGAAGCTCGCCTCGGCTTCTTTGAACAAAGCAACAGTGGTTTCTCCTGGTCACACTGACAAAACTGGTTCTTTAACCAAGTCAGCGTATCCAAGGAAAACCATCTTTGAAAACGGTAAAGTCTTTCCTTCTTCTTCTATTCTTACGACAGCAGTCGGCTCTTTAGCCATCGATGACTCTGTACGTATGACGGTCAAAGGACAGCGTACGGCAAAACCAGCGTATGACAAAGTCCAACATCAGGCAGCATACGCTAAGCCAAAGCCAGTATATGCAAATAAGAAGGCAGCGTATGGCCAAAGCTCCAATCTAAAGACAGCGTACGCTAACAAAGATAGTCCTTTGACTAATTCTCAAGATCAAACTGGGGGTTCTCTTCCACAGAACATACAAATGATTCCTCCACAAATTGCACATCTGGTGCCAACCAAGGTGAAAGACTCTTTAGTCAATCACTCAACTCCTGAGGTCTTTACCGCTAGAGTTAATTTGACTAGTAATTTTACTAGATCAAACAAAGGAAAATGCCTTTTGGCTACTTCCTCTAAAGATGGATTATTACCGACTCCCAGTCGGAATAATACTCATCTTCCTTCTCTCAAAATTTCTCGACCTGAGAAAGGTAAATTACAAGTATCTAAGACTGAAACTAAAGTCATATCTACGACGGATCTTCGTAATAAGCTTAAACAGATTCATCTTGATTCCACTAAAATAAGTATACCAGATCCTGATACAGAATATGCTAAGAACTATGTGGCTCAAATTAATCAGTCATTATACACTCAAGAGCCGAGAAGACAGAAGAACAAAAGACAAGTTTCTATACAGAAACTATCTTCAAGTATTTCCCAATCTGTTCCTGCAGATCTTCGGGAGTATTTACAAAATAAACGGAGAATTGACACTCCGTCAGGCTATGATATTGCTCATATTTGCCATGAAAAGCATGGCTGCAACTTCCAACCTCGAGTTGTGATTCAGTATTGTTGTTCATCAGAAAGACAATCTGTTTTCGAACGGATACAATATGAACCAATATTGGATGAAGATGAACCTCTCTATGCTTCTATCAATATGACATCTAGAAATATTGGGGGTAACATACGATCTGATGCTATATCAGATTCTGAAGATGGTGTTTATCTTGGCACCCGATCCAGGACCAGAGCTTTAGCCAGGGTCTCTTCTTTTTCTCATCCAAGTGATAATCCGGAGATCACAGAAGACTTCCTTGGAGAGTCCAACTTTCCAGCTTTGTCTCCTATAAACTGTCCCGGGAAAGATACTGACTCTCACAGTGATGATTCAGAACAAACTGTTTCATCAGCTATTCCTCGAATAATTACCACTTATATGGTGGATAGCAATCAGGAACCTTCAACTAGCTCTGAAGCTCATGAACAGAGGATTTCTTCCTTAGAACAACAGTTACGAGCTATGGCAGATACATTGAATGCTATGCACACTCTTATGCAAACTCAGCATCAAACTCAGCAAGTTCAACAAACAGTACCACCAGTGGTATTAAATACTCCTGTTGCTTCAAATCCTGAACCCTCTAATATTCTGGGGGTACAGTCCAATGTTTCTGTACAAACCACTCCAAGTCAGTCTGGAGATGGGGGTGGTACATATGCTGCAGTTCCTCCTCCCAGTTATACTCAACAAGCTACAAATCTACAATCATCCGGAATTGTTACTGAAGAGTTAAAGAATCTCCGAACTCAGTTTGAGGCATTTAAACAAAAGGATGGTTTACAAAGGTTAGGCATCAAACAACCTTACCCGATAGAATGGAAGCAAGTGTCATATCCTCCTAAATATAAGCCTCCAACTATCTCTTTCTTTGATGGAACTACTTCTCCAAGTCAGTTCATTAATCATTTTGAAGTAATGACTGATCAATTACAACCAAGCGATGCCCTCCTCACTCGGGTGTTTGTTGGATGTCTTAAAGGAACAGCTTATAAATGGTATAGAAGCCTCCCTGATGGGTGCATTACTTCATTTACTGGTTTTAAGCAAATATTTCTCGAACAGTTCTATGAGGGGCTTAATGATATGACAATGTCAGCCCTCATAAGAATTAAACAGAAAAATAATGAAACCACTGAGGACTTTATTGAAAGATTCAGAAGAGAAGCCCTCAAAATGCCTCTCGGAACTCCAGATGCTGTTACCATCGATACTTGCAAATCAAATCTTCTACCAATAATCAGTATGTGGACTGGATCCACTCAGTTCCAAGATTGGCCTTCTTTCATCGTCAGTGCCAAAGCTGCTGAAGTCAGTGCTGAAACCTTTAAAGGTCTGGGGGTACAAATGGCTCCCAAGGACTCAAATCAGAGTGCTAGACCTAATAATCGTAAAGGGAAAGAGGCTCTTGAAATCAATCTCCAGAGCAGTAGTCAAGAGGTAAAAACTACCCAATCTACTCCAGCTCCGACAAATCAACAACAGAGACCTCCTCGACCGAAGGAAGAATATTCTTTTGATGATGATGATGTTCAGGGTATCTTTGAATGTTTGCTCAAAGGCAACAAAATACAATTACCAGAAATCAAAAAGCCTGATGAAGCTAACAAGACAGATCATCCAAAATATTGTCCATACCATAGAATGCTGGGTCACACAATTCGATCTTGCTATGTATTAAAAGGAAAAATTCAAGAGATGATCAAGTTAGGAGTTGTAACACTGACGCCCAAAGACAAGACAGTCACAGCGAATGTGATTTCAATGCAGTTCGGTGACTTCCCTCCCTTAATGGTGGAAAGTAGAATTATTCCTATTCCCAAAGCAATTCTCGAAGTTGTAAATACTCCACCAGCACAATATGAAGGACTTGTTCCTATCACAACTAAGAAGGGAGAGATCATGTGGATCCACCCGGACTTAGTAACAGAGTTTGCAGCATCTTCCTCTTCTCCTCGGAAGTCTAAAAAGAAACTCGAGAAGACTAAGTCATGCAATGTGACTTCTAGTTTCACACCTGATGCTTATCTAACCTCTACTTTTATCTTGGCAGGAAATTCATTCCCTAATGAGATAAAATCTGTACCTCAATCTGAAAATAGGTACAAGCCAGCATTTTATCTATACAGTTCACAATCTCGTGAATTAACGGCGAAGATGGGTTATGATCTAGCCACTGCTTCTAGTTTGAACTCGGGCAAGGGACTCCGAGCACCTCTAGCCATCGCTATGAGACATAATCAATCTCGTGTTGGTCTCAGTTTCTGGAATGAAGCTCTAATCAAGCATAAAAGAACCAAGAGCAAAATGAAGAATTGCAACATGGTTTCGATAGAATATGAATATGAAGTCGAAGCTCATGCTGGAACTCGGTCCGAAAAAGTATATCTGAAAGATTATGCTGACATTCTGGAAGAAACTCCTGATGTCCCTCCAATTACAGCTCCAGCACCAGTATCTATCGAAGAACCTGTAAATGTTCCTGTTGAGGCAGTTCCTTCTAAACCAACAGCAGCTGACAAAGGCAAACAACAAGTCCGCTTTGACAAACCACTGAAGAAGTCATCTCCTACAGGACTTGAAAAGCCTTATAATTTTGATATATTGGCTCAACTAGCCAATACACCAGCCAAATTGTCAGTCTTCGAGCTCTTACGCCTTTCTAAAGAGACTCGAGAAACTTTGAGTGAAGCACTGTTACAAGCAGAAACTTGCCTGACTCTCCTCAAGAAATTGGAAACAGACCCTGTTTCTCATTGTCATAATGTATTGGAATTTATTCCAAACATTACTTTCACACATGATGATATGCTGTTGGAGGATAATCGACATGATCGTCCTTTATATCATACAGGATATATTGATTCTATGAAGGTTGATCGTCTACTGATTGATCCAGGATCTGCTCTCAGTATCATGCCAAAAGCTATGCTAGATGCATTGAAGATACCTGTGTATAGTCTCTCTGGTACTATTACTACTATATTGGGATTCAATCAAGGAAAAAGTGAGCCTCTGGGCAAGATTCGCCTTAAATTTCAAATAGGCGATCTTCGCACTAAGGTTACTTTTTACATCATCGACAATCATGGATGTTCCTACAATGCTCTATTGGGGAGACCATTCTTGCATGAACATAACATTGTTCCTTTAACTCTTCATCAATGCTTCAAATATGTTGATGATAATGGAGAGGTTCAGAAGGAGGTCGCAGATCTCTACCCATTTAAAGGAGTCAAAGCCTACTTCAGTGACGCTCGCATGTACAAAGACGAATACTCAAAAGTCTTGCAAGCTATGGATGACGATGATGAGACATCCAAAGATGACACTTTTGTTATTCCTGTAAAAGGGCGTATTATTCCTCCACAGTCAATTAAATCATCTGAAGAAAGTTCACTGATAATTCCAGTCAGTGGACGTACTACTTCATCATCTGCCCGGACTTCACAAGGTTCACTGATAATTCCTGTCAGTGGACGTACTACTGCATTGTCCTCTCAAGCTCCACAAAGTTCACTGATGATTCCTATCAGTGGACGCATTACTCCCCCTCCACCTTCTCAGGCTAGATCAGATACTCTAGTCATACCGGTCAGTGGGCGTATTTCTTATCCACGATCTTCTTCAAGGGAGCTCACCTCTTCTGAGCCTTTTGTTATCGATCTTAATCGAAACAAAGTTAATGATCAATCTTCCTCCTCCCCTTTTGTCATTAATTTGACAAAGTCTGATAAAGGCTCAGCCTTCTGTTGTAAATACAGTATTTGATATTTATGAAGCATCTCCTTTGCAGTATATTGATGTCTACAATCATGTACAAAGTTATTTACAATTGTTAGATAACTTAGAATCATTAACTATAGGAGTTGTTCAAACCCTTCATACAGACGTATCATTGGAATCCATACAAAAATCATACTTTGTAGTTCCTGCTCGAAAGAAAGGAGAAAATCCAATATTCTTCTATAAAGGACCCCAAAACCCTTCTGGACTAGAAGAAGATGATGTAAACAATGATACTGGAAGGTTACAACTGCGTCGCTACAGTCAACAATCCAAGAATATTATCAAGAATATGGGTTATGACTTCAGAACCAGTCTCAATAATGGAAAAGGAAGAAGAATGCCTATTCGAATTCCTCCATTAAAATACGGAAGGACAAAATGTGGTTTAGGTTACACTGCTCCTACCCCTTCTATCAACATAGTCCATGAAGAATTAAAATCCGATGAAGACGAACGATCTGAGTCTTCTGATTCTCTCTCCTGGGATTCTGACACTAGTATTGGCGATCTCCATCGCTCTATTCTATCCGTCAATATGGTCTCTGTTGATGGCTCACAAGAGGATGATGAAGATGAAGATGATTTTGAAATATCACCCGAATCAGAACAATGGGCTCAAAGATTAGATAATCTATGGGAATTCAGGTTCGAGCAGAGAGAACCTCCTACTGAAGATAAATTGATCCAAATTGATATTGGTGAAGAAGGGTCCCCTAAACCAATATTCATCAGTGAAAATCTTTCAGAAACAGATAAGCAAGATATGATCAAGCTTATTCGTGATTATATTGATGTCTTCGCCTGGAGTTATGAGGATATGCCAGGATTAGATCCAAAGATTGCCATGCACAAACTTAACATCATGCCAAATGCTAAACCAGTCAAACAGCAACAGCGACGATTTCGTCCAGACATTATGGATGCAATTGAAGCTGAAGTCAACAAGCTTATGGCTTCCGGATTTATTCGAGAGGAACAACATCCTGAATGGGTGGCTAACATCGTTCATGTCCTTAAAAAGACCGGCAAGATCCGAGTCTGTATAGGTTTTCGTGATCTCAATGCTGCTTGTCCTAAAGACGAGTTTCCTCTACCAATTACAGATGTGATGATCGATAACACATGCGGTTTCGAACGAATGTCATTTATGGATGGATATTCGGGATACAATCAAATCAAAATGTTTCCAGATGATGAAAAACACACTTCCTTCAGAACACCGATCGGTACATACTGTTATACAGTAATGCCGTTTGGTCTCAAGAATGCAGGAGCAACATATCAGCGAGCAATGAGCACTATATTCTGCGAACATCTCCGAAAAATAGTTGAATGCTATGTTGATGACATTGAAGTTAAAAGTCGACGAAAGGAGGATCATATCCAAGATTTGAAGACTATCTTTGATTTAATGCGTCAGCATCAACTTAAGATGAACCCTACTAAGTCCTTTCTGGGCGTCTCTAGTGGCAAATTTCTCGGCTTCGTCATTACCGCTAAAGGTATACACGTGGATCCCGAGAAGATCAAAGCCATTCAAGAGATGCGTCCTCCACGCACCTTAAAAGAGCTACGAGGATTTCAAGGAAGAATTGCTTATATCAGGAGATTCATTTCTAACTTATCAGGACGCTGCAGACCATTCAACAAACTTCTGAAGAAAGGTGTATCTTTTGTCTGGAACGAAGAATGTCAAAAAGCATTTGACGATATCAAACAGTATCTCATGAACCCTCCAGTTTTGGTACCTCCCGTTTCGGGAATACCATTCCTTTTATATGTTCGAGCCATGGATCATTCTCTCGGTGCATTACTTGCTCAGAAAAATAAAGATGGCCATGAACAGGCTCTTTATTATCTCAGTCGCACAATGACAGGTGCTGAACCGCGTTATTCTCCGATCGAAAAAGAATGTATAGCATTAATGTTTGCTGTTCAGAAAATACGTCATTATATTATCGGTCAAACGATTCATGTTTATTTCTAGAGTGAATCCTATCAGGATTATGATGAAGAAACCCGGTATTCTCAACTCCAGACTAGCTAATTGGGGAATTTTATTAGCTCAATATGATATGTATTATATTCCTCAAAAGTCAGTTAAAGGACAAGCTCTTGCTGATTTCCTGGTAGCTCATGCAGTTCCAGAGGAATCTAAATTATATGATGAAATTTCCGATGAAGTTCTGGATTCAAACCTGGTTTCTGAAGAAATTCCTACTTGGCGTCTATTATTTGATAGAGCATCTAGAATAGGTCCTAATGGTGATATTGTCGCTGGAGTTGGGATTGTTCTTGTATCACCAGAAGGATTAACTATTCAAAGGGCTTATTCTCTGGATCAATCATGTTCAAACAATGTAGCCGAATACAATGCGTTGCTCATTGGTCTTCAATTGGCTAGACATCTAGATATTCAATATTTAGAAGTTTATGGAGACTCCAAGCTTATCATCAATTAGATCAGAGGAATATATGAAGTTCGTCATCAAGATTTGATACCTTATCATCGAGCAGCACTTTCTATGGCTTCTTCCTTTGAAGGTTTCTTTATTGAACATGTTCGAAGAGCCTATAATACAGAAGCTGATGCTTTGGCTAACCTTGCTGCTGTATTAGCCATACCTATCAGACGTCAGCAAGTGATAGTGGTTTATAATCGAGAACTATTCTGTGTTGAGAATAATCTGGCTTTGACTTCTCCTCATAATCCAGATACTGATTCTTTCAACTTTGATGCTGGGTTAAAATTTGACGAAATGTCGTCATCTTCTTCCGATTCTACAATAGAATATGTTTTTTTTCTAATAAAACAGAAGCCATAGCTGAAGATTGGAGACGCCCATTTCTAGACTTTGTGTTGTATGACATACTTCCAGATAATCCGAATGAAGCAGCGTCTATTCGGCGTCGATCTCTCAGATTTTATTATAATCATACAACGAAGACATTATATCGTCGATCTTACGATGGTCTTCTCATTCGATGTATTGCTGGTAAAGAAGCACAACAGATTATTCGTGAAGCACATGATGGTGTTTGTGGAGCTCACCAACCAGGTCCAAAACTGCAAGATCGTATTCGACGTATGGGTTATTATTGGCCCACTATGGTGGTTGACGCTATTCAATATGCTCGGAAGTGTAAAGCCTGTCAAATTCATGCAGATTTCATCCATCAACCGTCAGAGTTTTTACACTCAACAGCGGCATCATGGCCCTTCGAGGCTTGGGGCATGGATGTCATTGGTCCTATCAACCCACCATCATCAAAAGGACATCGGTTTATTCTAGCAATAACCGATTACTTTTCCAAATGGGCTGAAGCAATCCCGTTTTCTGAAGTTAAAACTTCTAATGTCATCAATTTCGTCAAACATCATGTCATCTATCGATTTGGTGTTCCTCGGCGTATTATCCATGATAACGGACCGCAGTTCGTTAGTCAGAAATTCACACGATTCTGCGACGACTATCGGATCAATAATTTAGCTTCTACGGCATATAATCCTGCAGCTAATGGATTGGCAGAAGCTTTTAATAAAACAATCATCAAAATCTTGAAAAAGTTTGTTTCTTCTAACAAACGCAACTGGAGTGAGAAGCTTGGTGAATGTTTATGGGCCTACCGCACTACAGTTCGCAATGCGACCGGATGTACGCCTTTCTCCTTGGTATATGGGTGTAAAGCTGTTCTTCCTCTCGAGATCCAAATTCCTTCTTTAAGAATTGCAATTTCCAATGAACTTACTACAGAGAATAATGATCGTCTTCAACTTCAAGAATTAGAAGCCCTAGATGAAAAGCGATTGTATGCTCAACAAAATATTGAGTTATATCAAGCTCGAATCTCAAAGGCCTTTAATCGTAAAGTCAAAGTCAGAGCATGTCAGAAAGGGGAATTGGTTCTTTCTGTCAGGCGTCCTATGACCATGACACACATGAGTAAGGGCAAATTTGATGCGAAATGGGAAGGCCCATTCGTAGTAAACAAAGTCTTCTCTAATGGAGCATATCAGCTTGCTTCTATGGATGGGAAAATCACGATGATGCCTATCAATGGCAAATTCTTAAGAAATATTACGTATAATGTTTTCATCATTCCCCAGCAAATATAATTCTTCTCCTTATTTCGATATTGTTATCCCCAGAGGAAACTGATATTCTACTATGTATCATTTTCCCAGAGAACTTGATATTTTCATTAGAACCCCAGTGGATTTAATAGAGATCTTGTATAGAAAATCATGTCCATCTTACCTCTGAATTTTCTATCTCAGTATGTATCATATTTTCTGTTCTATGAAAATGATATCTCGTCCTTTTGATTCCGGAGTCTAAAGATCAGTGAATAAAGGCAAAATAATATAAAGCGGGAAGGATATATCATAAACAAAGTTTCTTTAAACAGAGTTTATTTGAGACAAATTCTTCAAGAAATACATTATCATGGAAGATCACTGTTATCCCTTTCGTACTTGGGACGAGGACCACATACATAATTAACAAAAGAATTGAATACATCTTCTCCTGATCGCACCAAGAACTGACAGGCAGCCAGCCTCATTGCTTCTTCTTCTTCGGTTTCTCCTGGTTCGACCAGGAAATCTAAGATATCTTTCGGCAGCTTGGGAACAGACGAGCTTTCGCCCGTCTCCTTCTTCTGTGGAGTCGAGTGCTCTTTAGCACCTTCGTCAACCTTGGAGACGACTTCGGCTTTCTTCGTGTTCTCTTCGAAAGACATTTTGAATAAAAGAGAATGATGTGTGATCCTTCTACTCAAAGATATGCTCTATTTATAGGCATATGGTTGCCAGAATTAAAGGAACGTGTCCTTTCCCGATATTCATTCATTGAATATTTGACGATTCATCCGTACATTTATTATGTTCATCCGGTGGTTCGTCTATTCACAATCTTCTATCGATTGGAATTCGTTATCTTTCACATTTTTTATAACCTTTGACCTCTGCATAAATACAAATCCGACTTTCTTTCTTTTTTGAGTCTTTACATCCTATCACGTCCATATTACCTCTGATAGTATTGTATACTCTAAAAACAGAAATCAAAATTTCTATTTATCATGTTCTCTTTACATCCAGAAAGATACAAAATCACTTCGGATAAAGAAGATCTATCATTTCCATTATCATATCTTCAAAAAAAAGTCTATTACATTTCTTAGACTTTCCTACAAATCATAATGGAAATCTATTACAAAAATCTTGGATTTTCATTCTATGTACAACTGAGATCTATTTCTTCTGGATCTTCTCCGGCAATCTCGTTGTTGGCAATTCCTGACTGTCGGGCCTCAGTCACGACCAGATCAACAGGAATCAAACTCTGGTCTTATCTCTCAGACGAGAGAGAACCACAGAGTATGGCAACACGATGACGTTGCTGCCACTACAGCGCGTGGAGGAACGGCGGCACCTCAAGCAGACAGGAATGTATCCAAACCTTGGGATACAATTCCTAGTCCTGCCGTGAAAGGAACTCTACTACCAATCTCGGGTAAGAGTTGACTCCACCGTCCAACTCTCCATGTATAAAGGCTCTTCCTACCAACAGAGGAAGGCCGTTATATCTCATGGAGAGTTCTGAGTTGTCTGATTTACGCGTCAAAAGCGTATGAGCTCCCTGATGTAGATGTCAGCAGGATATTCTCCACGACATCCGCATCCCCAATGCCAGTTCTGAAGAAAGTTTTCAGTCGAGCTTCTGCAGAAAACAGCAAGGAATATTCAGCGTGAAGTTATTAACAGAGACAAGCGTGTATTGTTCAAATCAGAAAAAATCATTTCATACGCGACTGATCAAGCGTGACAGAATAAGTACGTATACTACAATTGCTTACCTACAAGCTTGATGTTGAAGATTGGCAGATTCATGTTTGATGCAGTATGCAGAAATCGAACGTTAGAAGACATTGCTTTCCTGTTTGAGAATGAAATCTCTCAAATATTTCATTCTCAGAGAAGAAAGAAAAGAGTAGGGGATGAGTATCTGTGAAACTCAGCTACCTATTTAAAGGATGAAGTACGAGCCTGGTCTTGGAAAGGATCCACAAATAGCGCTCATAAAACGTGGAATGAATGACACGTGTACTTTGGAAACTTGCATAGCCTTGGAAATGTTCAAAGAATGCTTTCCACAACGTTGGAAGATGGCGTAACTTACGGCTATTTATTGGTGCACGCTTTTTAGCGTAATTCACAACGTTAAAGGACAGCGTAGTTGATAGCGTAACATACGCTATTCATTGGCATACGCTATCCAGCGTAATTATAAACATTGGAAGATAGCGTAACATACGCTATTCATTGGTATACGCTATCTAGCGTAACTTATAACTTGGAAAGCAGTGCGACATTGGAGACAGTCAAAGAGTGCTAATTAAATTAAAAGTACGCAGATCATACACAGAAATTGTACTTCATTTCTTCAAAACAGGCACTAATGGCCTGACAAAAGACAAAACAAAAGTGCAACAAAAGCATAAAGAGTCACTTTCCAAAGCGACTGAGCTTGTTGCCTAGTTCTTCCACGCTCTTAACTCCAAGCGGTGCAACAGAGCCTTGAACTTGTCACGTTGCTCTATGAGGCTGCGTCCATCAGAAGGAGCTGAGCCATCCAAGCCAAAATAGCTCAAGAAATTCTTGGCTAGTTGTTTGGGTCATCTTTGAGCTCGAAGACAAAGGGCTCCGGCTCTTCACCCCCAAAAGTGGGGTCCCCATGAGAACAGAATCCCAACTTCGTGCTTCTTCTTCAGCAGCTTCCTTTGGAGTCATGGTTGCAAGAGATGAATGTCAAGAAATTGAATTCTCTCAGTTTATATAATAGAGCTTGCTGGCTGTTCATATTCTTCCATTAGATTCAATCAATCTCGGAAAATGAAGAGTCATCATGACATTTAATAAATTCATTTTCATGAACAGATTAATGCCAGCGTGTCAGGACTCATTCCCACTTTTGTTCAAAGTAATTTCGAACTTTTGAAACTCATAAAGTTCGAAAACTTTGAAGGGGGTCTTGTAGGATGTGGAAAATTATGACACGCTGTCATTTTTATCCATACGCTTAAAGACAGATGTCAGTTGAAGCCCTACGCTCAATCAGAAGTCTCAAGGCCATACGCTCATCAAAAGCCATACGCTCAGTGGATATTTTATTCCTTAAAATGACAGCACAGCATACACTAAATGAAGAATGAATCTGACGTTCGTCTTTCGTGTAAAGATAATGGTCATGAAAAGTAACCGTCATTCAGGATTTTGAAGAGTTGATTTTGTCTTTTACGAGGACAGCTCAGCAGATCATTAATGCAAAAGCCATCATTACTGTCAATTCTGACAGTCTGTCAGCCGTCATATCTGCAGTCACGACGCTCGAGAAAATCTTTTTGACAGCTTATTAAAAGATATGGTGTATCAAAGAAGAATGATAGCCACGTGGCCATTTCTCCAATGAGCGTATGAAATCTATACGGTCCTTTTTCTTCCCAGTCAAGTGAGCGTATGGACCTCACGTGACTCTTCATCCAGTCAAGTGAGCGTATGGACCTCACGTGACTCTTCATCCAGCCAAGTGAGCGTATGGACCTCACGTGACTTCATCCAGCCAAGTGAGCGTATGGACCTCACATAACTTCTTACCAGCCAAGTAAGCGTGTGGACTTCACAGGACTCCTTGCCAGCCAAGTGAGCGTATGGGCCTCACATGTCTAAGTGAGCGTATGATTCTTCCTCAAAGGCAGCGTATAGCAGTAGTCATATCCAAAATAACTTTTCAACGTGCAGTCAACACATGTTCTTACGTGTCCTTCACTCAGTTACCTACTTCTTCAGAAGTTATGCAACGTGGCATCCATGCCACCAGTTTCTCTGAACATGCTCCACTACTTTCAACCGCACGCTAATGTGTCTTCATCAGATTTTGCCATGCGTCCCTGCAGTTTTGCACACGTCTAGTAACTGCCTGAGCGTATGCTTAAGGAAAGTTATCCTGAACTCTATAAAAAGGAGTTTCTTCATCTTCATCAAGAGGACAGAGAATTTGTCAGAGAGAACAGAGAGATTGCCCAGTTGCTGTCCAAAGTTCTTCAAAGTTCGAGTGTTCTTCATCGCATCGTCCAAGGGATAGAGTAATCGTCTTCTAGATTAGATTCCTACAGTTGTAATTTTCCCAGATACAAATAAATAAAGTGAATTTATTTATGGAAAACAATAGCCTCTTAAATAAGTATTTATGAATATAGTTAACTTAGCTATGTATGTATATATATATGTTAGCATATTGTGTTGTAATATATAAGTTTATATAACCATTTGAAATGCCATGATTATAGACCTAATGTTGAATATCAATATATACATGAGTATATATGTGTAGACATATATAGCTTAAAGTAATAGATTATCTAGTGTATATCCAATGTGAATTCTTGCCTATTTGAGTATTGAATAATTGCATGCTATATAGAGTTGGGTGTATGTTGGCTTGTATAGCCTTGTATTGATGTGTGCTTGCTAGGATAGTCTTGGTTAGGCCTAGTAAGACTTGCTGGGTTAGGTCATGACCTAGTTTGACCTAGTTTGATTAGTGCAGTTGACCAGAGTTGACCAAGGGTTGACTTTGGCCTAGTTTGACCTAGATTCATGTAGAATGCATTGTAGTGCTTTATATTATCATTCTGGACATGTTGTGACTTGTGCTGTTCTAATTAGGAGCCGGACACCTCTTCTCGGACAGTATTTTTATCTTGGACATTCAGATATCAGGCGAGTACATTCTCTGATAGTTCTCTCATTTACTTGTCAATTACTGTATTTTAGTTCTAGTTAGTTGTATGCGATTCTCTGTTACAACACGTATGGATATTCTGGATTCATGTATACGACACACATTTATTTTCTGGCCTCTATTACTGGTATCATCATTCTGGCTTCTATTACTGGAATCACCTGCTGGAATCATTTACTGGAATCATTTACTGGAATCATTTACTGATATCATTATATTTTGGCTGGAATCATCTTGAATCATTGTGTCGAAATTCTGGATTCACTTGTTGGGAGGGGAAATACTATAGTAAGACATGTAGACATACCCCATTACTGGAATCACCCCTACTGGAATCTACTGGAATGATAGCCATCTCTCGCCTGATCAGTAAGAGGTATGCCGGATTACCCACAGCGGTTTACATGTCTATCTCGGTATTTTAAAACACACTGTTAGAGTATAGGCTGGACTCACCCTGGAATCATTGATCACTATAACTGGAATCGTCCCTTACTGGATTCATCTTGTATTAGATTCATCTTGTACTGGACTTATATTAGAGTTACACTGGTCTACATTGCTGTCTGGACTTTATATCATATTATCCTGGTTCAGCTAGTTCTATTTTACAGACTTCATTGCTATGATTCTTCTCTTATTTAGTTATTTACTTTCCTTGTACCTTATCTGTCTTTCTTACCATCACCTGAATATTAACTGCCATTTTATCAATACAACTGCCTATAACTACTTTATAGTTCTCTGTCATTTACTTGGGTTTTCTAGATGAGATGTGCTCGTTCCTGTCCTGACTGGACCTGTTGATAAATTTTACAGATAGCTTGGAGGTTGCCTGCTAGCCAAGAGGAGATACACTAGAGGTTGTTTAGATAGTTATTTCATTTGTCTGGAGTTGTATTTACTTTATGGATTATTGTATTTGAGTTGAGGTGTATTTCTGGGTTTTTGGATCTTAGACACTTAGACTTCTATCTCCTGTATCTCTTTGGATTTTATGTTTATTTATCTTTATCATGCTCTACCTTAGATGTGATTGAGACTGTATCTGCTTAGCATTATATTGTTAGATGATGTGACCTAGGACAGCGTTCTACCGCCGACACTGCGGGTAGGCTGGGCGTTGTTACGTTCTCGTACCCAAACGTGGGTGCGGGTCGTGACACGTTTTTAGTGGTGGCCCATGCAGGTCGAGTTTATGTAGTGGTATTCGAACTTGAGTACCACTACAGCCTGCAGTAGGAATAGGATATATCTTGAAGGTACTCAATCACAGTTAGGAACCCTTGAGAGATTCCCGGAATGACCCTTGAGAATCTTATTTTAACTTCGATTTGAGAACTCTTTTTTCCTTAATTTGATTTATTTTTACTTACTGTTGTTAAATTTGATTTTGATGGATTATGGTTGAATTTGAGTTGTATTCATTGATTTTGATGAATGATTGTCGAATTTTGAATCTTGATGATAGCTGTTGCATCCGAGTTGTATTTGGATGGATTTTTGTCCATTTTGAATTTTGAAGTTCTTTGATAAATTTGATTTGATTTATGGGTATTCATTGTTGATTTAATTTAATTTTTTTGACAAGATGAAATTATATGGGCTAGGTCATCTATGTTATGGAATCTAGTCTTCTATAGTCACATTAGCCAGTGTGGTGAGGACATATAGTCTGACTCTGGATATATTTCTCGGGTGTGGGAATTTAAGATTTTTGCAGCCAAGCTAGCGGTACCGCGAAAATGTTAAATACCATGATTCTAGAGGTATGTGCATAAGTCAAGGACTCTGTGATTATCGTAGCCTTGCTTACTAATATGATAGAGATTTAGAGTACCATGATTTTGGATAGACGCATATGATTATCAGATTGTACCTTAAATATTTCAAGCATGTTTTCTCTACTTTGATGCAGTCCTTCAAAAAGAATTATTATTTGTGTTTTTTTTTACTTCTAATTATTTAACTTAGGAGTAGCTTGTGTAATTTCATGCTATGAGTTTCTTCTTAATACAATGAATCGATGATTTTGCTAGACTTTATCTTGGATTTGATATTTAGCTCTGGTTTCAAAATGGTTCATTCTTTAGGCAAATAAGCAAATAGCTTTTATCGTTATTTCCTTCTTGCTATTATTCTAGTATTGAATAATAATAATAAAACTGCCTTGATTTCGTCAATTACCTATTTTGCGATCTTGGTAGGAATCTAAATGTTGGTCTTAACGTAGAATTAATTTTTTGGGACATGAGAATATATGAGCATATTTACATAGTGGACACTTGCCTGATACGTATGCATGCACTTAATTTTCCACCTATCTAAAATACATATTAATATGTTGTTAATGTTAAAATTTTCAAAACCCCAATATTTTTGGTTTTCTGCTTTTCCAGTTTAAATTCGTAATTTAAATATAAATTTCATGTTATTAGTTTTGTCTACATAACTGCACATGTATAATATCTGCAGAGTTTTAATTTTAGAGAAATTGGTTAAGTTATATTAAATTTGTAAAATCTGAGACTGCATTATGTTAATATTACACTGGTTTAAATGTTATCTTATTTTCAGATTTTGTATGTAAATGCTGAACTAAAACTGGGTTTAACCTTTCAATACTAAGCTATAACCCTGTACAAGGACACACACACCCTAACTTAGTATACGCTGTCATGTAACCTAACCTTTCCTCTCTATGTTATGATCACATACTTGTATAGATATATATAGAGCTTAGGCATACATGTTATAATATATGTATATACATAACTAAATCTCTACCTCTTATAGATGTTTATGGTTAGCCATGCATGTTATGATTAAATAGGTTGTGTATTGTAGGTTGTTAACCCATATGCCATGAGTAGTGTAACAGGATAGCTCATATACAATTTCATGTATATTTCACATACACCCATACACACAAAACATAACATTACATAATGCTAGTTTTTTCTCTCTAACGCTCTCTCTGTATATATAATATATTGTGATTTGGATTTCAATGCAAGTGATTTTCAATTCCTTAATTTTTGAATTTAATTTTCTGTACCCTTTTTCAGATAATTGGTAGTTGCCTTTATTTTGTTTTGATAAGTACCAGTTTCATATAGGATGGTAGACCGCCTTACAGTTTTGATGGTTTGTTGTTTCTGTAACTTTTCTAGTTTAGCACCCTAAATTGCTTGTATGTTTTGATACCCTATGACCGTTTCGGTTAGCATGACTAGTATACCTAGATGAGACTTTCACTACCACCGTATGCCATAACCCTGTATGTCGTCCTTTTGATTACATGATTTGTTTTAATCTGGGACTTTGATTGTGGGGGTTTGACCTAGAGGGAGTATGGACATTTTAATTTCGAGGACGAAATTTTTCTAAGGTGGGTAGAATTGTAGCACCCAGTTTCCCAAATGGGGGTAATTTTGAAATTACGTGTTTTAATTATTTTAAATAATATTTAACTCATGATATGATTTTTGGTGATTTTAAATCATTTTAAAATTATTTAAATCAATGACTTGTGGTTTTGACGTTTGCTAGTGAAACCCTAGAGACTGTTTGACCTAAAGCCTAACCATGTGATTATAATATTTAATGTCATTTTTGGCCTAAGGATATTTTGCATTTGACCTCTTTGAATTATTTTGATATTATTTTATTATTTATGATATTGTTTTGGGGTTATTTGAGTCGGGTTCGAATTTCAACTCAACCCGACTTGAAACGGGGACCCGGGGGTAGTTTGACTCTAGTGGGACCCACACTAGTTAGACATGGCCCAGATGATATTAATTTTAGTCCACATGATAGAAATATTTTAGTTAGAGGTTAGACTTATTATTATGGATAAGGTTAGTGTGATTAGAGACTTTAGAATGACTAATTTAGCCCCAACCAATTAGCCCTTTCCTAATGCTCATAGAATAGGTTAGTAGGGGCATTTTGGACCTTACCATAATAGGACAAATAGCTCCATATGGCCAGCCACTTTGGGAGAGGATAGGCTCAAGTTCATTTCATTATTCTCATCCACACTCTCTCTTGTTCTTCCCCAAATTCCTAGAGAGCAATCCCTACAATTTCTCCACCAAATTATTCTATTTTACCACCAAATCTTCTTCTTTCCTTCTCTATTCTAGCTAAGGAGGAAGCTACCCATGTTTGGGAGGATTTGGAGCTCGTTCGTGTCCTTTTGGAATCTCTACGTGTCGGTGTCGCTCCGAGAAGGCTTTTCTTCGATTCGATCTACCGGGAGGTATAAATCCCTTCTCCTTTTCATTTCCTCATGCATATAGGTCTATTTTGAACCCATAGAAATGACCCCCATGATTTATCCCCATTTGTGTCCATTTCGTGTCCATTTGGAAGTTATAGGAGTGTCCTTTGTGTTGTGGTTGTGTCCATGTGGGAAAACCCCAAATTTGGACACACTATGTGTTGTTGTTATGTATGAATAAATTATTACATGTTTAATCTCATATTTTGTATTGGAGATGTGTTCTATAGCGTCTCATATATATTAGTATAGAGAGTAAGTTCTTGATATATTATGTTATATACTTGTGTTCTTTTGTCTCAAACTATCTAAATCCGTCATGATTTTTATCCACGTTTTTAATTACAGCTCTAACTTAGAAATGTCATAACTTCTAGCTCAAAGCTCAGTTTAATCTCCCTTTTTTTTTAAAAGAAGCGTATTGAAGTTAGATTTCCAAAAACATGTATTAATAGGCCTAATTCTTTCTGTAACTTTTTGGAGAATTATTTGAGTGTCAGCTGTATGAAAGACAAACGCGTTCTCGGTGTTTTCGTGATTTCGGGAGTTTTCGGAAACGAAAACGCGATCCGTTTGAAGTTTCGGAAAGTTAACACATAGATCTATAACATACTATAATCCGAGATTTTAATTCAAGCTGAGATGGTACAGTATTGATTATTAGTAGGAGTTACTATTCTGCATATGCATTTTGTGCACCCTTGTGTGTAATATAATGTTCTATTTGATTTTAACCCATGTTAATGTATATACATTATGTAATTAAAAAGAGAATACAAGCATGAGTAAATGGTTAAATAAATGATGTATGAGGTGTAAGTATCCTATCTAATGTAAGCATATATAAGTATGGCTTGTAATGAATATGTAGGTTCCATAGTATGTAATGTATGGTGCATATAGTGGTGCAAGAGAATAATGAATGATGAATGAATGCAAGCATGAATGTAATGTAATAATAGATGTAATGTATGCAATATACAAGTTAATGAGATGTAATGTTCTATGTTAACACAAATCCTATATTACCTCATGTACCCCCTTACACTATGTTGACACTATCACACTTGACACATTGTTCACTTACACTTTGACACTCTTCGATATGTATACACTATGTATGTCCATTTAACCCTCACTTGCCCCTTTACCATGTTTACGTACACACGTATAGCCTCTTAAATAAGTATTTATGAATATAGTTAACTTAGCTATGTATGTATATTATATATATGTTAGCATATTGTGTTGTAATATATAAGTTTATAAACCATTTGAAATGCCATGATTATAGACCTAATGTTGAATACCAATATATGCATGTGTATATATGTGTAGACATATATAGCTTAAAGTAATAGATTACCTAGTGTATATCCAATGTGAAGTCTTGCCTATTTGAGTATTGAATAATTGCATGCTATATAGAGTTGGGTGTATGTTGGCTTGTATAGCCTTATATTAATGTGTGCTTGCTAGGATAGTCTTGGTTAGGCCTAGTAAGACTTGCTGGGTTAGGTCATGACCTAGTTTGATTAGTGTAGTTGACCAGAGTTGACCAAGGGTTGACTTTGGCCTAGTTTGACCTAGATTCATGTAGAATACATTGTAGTGCTTTATATTATCCTTCTGGACATGTTGTGACTTGTGCTGTTCAAATTAGGAGCCAGACACCTCTCCTCGGACAGTATCTTTATCTTAGACATTCAGATATCAGGCGAGTATATTCTCTGATATTCTCTCATTTACTTGTCAATTACTGTATTTCAGTTCTAGTTAGTTGTATGAGATTCTCTGTTACAACACGTATGGATATTCTGGATTTATGTATACGACACACATTTATTTTTTGGCCTCTATTACTGGTATCATTATTCTGGCTTCTATTACTGGAATCACCTGCTGGAATCATTTACTGGAATTATTTACTGGTATCATTATATTTTGGCTGGAATCATCTTGAATCATTGTGTCAGAATTCTGGATTCACTTGCTGGGAGGGGAAATACTAGAGTAAGACATGTAGACATACCCCATTACTGGAATCACCCCTACTGGAATCTACTGGAATGATAGCCATCTCTCGTTTGATCAGTGAGAGGTGTGCCGGATTACCCACAGCCGTTTACATGTCGATCTCGGTATTTTAAAACACACTGTTAGAGTATAGGCTGGACTCACCCTGGAATCATTGATCACTATAACTGGAATCGTCCTTTACTGGATTCATCTTGTATTAGATTCATCTTGTACTGGACTTACATTTAGAGTTACACTGGTCTACATTGCTGTCAGGACTTTATATCATATTATCCTGGTTCAGCTAGTTCTATTTTTATAGACTTTATTGCTATGATTCTTCTCTTGTTTAGTTATTTACTTTCCTTGCACATTATCTGTCTTTCTTTCCATCACCTGAATATAAACTGCCATTTTCATCAATACAACTGCCTATAACTGCTTTATAGTTCTCTGTCATTTACTTGGGTTTTCTAGATGAGATGTGCTCGTTCCTGTCCTGACTGGACCTCTTGATAAATTTTACAAATAGCTTGGAGGTTGCCTGCTAGCCTAGAGGAGACACACTAGAGGTTGTTTAGATAGTTATTTCATTTGTCTGGAGTTGTATTACTTTATGGATTATTGTATTTGAGTTGAGGTGTATTTCTGGGTTTTTGTATCTTAGACACTTAGACTTCTATCTCCTGTATCTCTTTGGATTTTATGTTTATTTATCTTTATCATGCTCTACCTTAGATGTTGTCACGACCCGCACCCACTGTGAGGGTACGAGTATGTAACAGCGCCCAGCCTACGCCGCAGTATCGGCGGTAGAACGCTGTTCTAAGTCTCTAACTAACCATCAACTTATGCAGTATATAACATACTCATCATGATCAACTCCGAACGGAGGACAAGTATAAGATACAGTGTAACTCAATCACAGTCTAAGCACGATAAGATAACACCGAATATAACTAAGAAATTAAAGACAACAAAACTACTGATAATATAACAACTCAAAATCTCAAATACATCTCAAGTCTCAAATCTCTATGTACAACTCCAGATCTAAACATGAAAACTAAAACCAGACAGACTAACTAAACTTTCGATCGCTCCTGATTGTCGGGACCATAGGTAGCGAAACCATCTCCACAGTAATATGTAGGACATGAGTCCTCAGGGCAGTTATCTATAAAATTTCAACAGGTCCAGTCAGGACAGGAACGAGTACAACTCATCAAGAAAACCCAAGTAAAAGACAAGGAACTATAAAGCAGTTATAAACAGTTTTATTGATGAATATGGTAGTTTATATACAGGTGATGGTATAGAAAAACAGTAAGATACAAGGAAAGTAATGTAACTAAACAAGAGAAGAATGATGGCAATGATGACTGTAAATAAATCTAGCTGAACTAAGGTAACATGATAAGTCCAGGCAGTAAATGTAGAACAAGTGTAAACTGCTATAAATCCAGTATGGGATGAATCTAATACAAGATGAATCCAGTACCAGATGATTCTAGGTAGTGATCAAGAATCCAGGTGAGTCCAGCTATCTAATAGCGTCTTTTAAAATATCGAGATTGACATGTAGACTGTGGGTAATCAGGCACACCTCTCACTGATCAGGCGAGAGATGGCTATGCTTCCAGTAGATTCCAGTAGGGAGATTCCAGATTTGGGGTATATCTACATGTCTTACTCAATATTTCCCTGCCCCATAAACAAGTGAATCCAGAATTCGACACGAGAATCGAGATGAGTCCAGCCAAAATATAATTATTCCAGAAATAGATTCCAGAATGATTCCAGTGATTCCAGTAATAGAGGCCAGATAACATGGTGAGTGTGTCGCATACATGAATCCAGAAATATCCATATGTGTGGTATCAGAGAATCACATAAAACTAAATAGAACTAAAATACAGTAACTGGCAAATAAATGAGAGAACTATCAGAGAATGTACTCGCCTGATACTCTGAAAAGAGTAGTATAATGTCAGATGTCTGCACCGGAGTCACAATGCCCTAAATAGAACAGTACAGGTTATAACATGTTTAAAATAAGGCAAATGATGGCTATGATGCAATCTACATGATTTCTAGGCCAATCCAGGTCAAAGTCAACTCTAAGTCAACCCTGGTCAACTGTCTAGGTCAAACTAGGTCCAAGTCAAACTTGGTCAAACCTGGGTCTACCCAAGTCAACTACAATAGTCAACTAGGCCACTACTAGTCTAGTCAAGTCTCACTAGGCCTACACAGCCTATTCTAGCAAGCACACTCAATTTCTAGGCTATACAAGCCAACCACACTCCTACACTGGCATTCAAGCCAGAAACACAAGTTTATGAGCCATAGGCTATATGCCTAGGCTAAACACATAGTCCATTACACATCACACATAGACATATATATTAATATATCTATCTAATTAATATGGTAACACGTATTATAATAGATAGGCCATATGTAATAACATATGCCTCTCGCTATATATACATATGTATATGTGCAAAACATAGGAGGATAGGAAAACATGCATTTGTGTTCATGTGTGTGTGGCAAGGTGTCAATAGAGTGTCAAAGGGTGTGAATGTGAATTAGGAATCTGTGAGTGTGATAGTTTAATGAGAGTGTTAATGTGATATAAACTTTTATGTGTGTGATATATTAGAGAATAGGAAAAAAACAGTGAGAAGTGGAAAAACAGTGAGCTAATCATTGAATCCAACACAAGCATGAGAATCAACTCTAAAAATAAGGAAAGGAAATCAATTCCAGATTTACAGTGTTCTACCTATGTGAGTGTGTGTAACAAGGAAGGGTTGAAGGAATATGAGTGTGTGTGTAACAGGGAACAAATCAGCCCATGTGTAAACCTGAAAGAGAAAAACAGTGTGTGTATAGGGATGAACTCAGGAATTGTTGTGAATGAAGTTTATGCATTTACTTGTGTGTGAGGGATTAGTTATACACCTGTGTTCAGTGAGGTGTCCAGTGTGTGGTGTACATGGTGTGTTAGTCATGAATGAGAGTGTGTGATGAGTGGAGGAGGGTTCAGTCATGAGGATGGTGAGGGTGAGACATGTGTGGGTAAGTGTTTAGGGAAACAGAGAATAGGGTCAACCTAGACTGCTATAGATAATAGGTGGACTGAATTGCTCTGTTTGCAATAGAGGACTTCACAAAAGATATGAAATTGACTAAGGGGTGGACTCCACATATAGAGGAGTAGGACAATGTGGAGAATTCAAGGGCTTGGACTCCACAAGGTGGTTATACAGAACATTAGATGCCCTAGGCTGTATCTTTAGATGTTCAAATAAGAACATCAAGTGTCCAAGACCTGAACCAAGGCTCTGCAGGTAACTAGGCATTACAAGGAATGGATTGGCATATCCCATATAACATCTGAGGGTGTATCAAGACATGTGATTGAATGCATGCACTAATCTGAGCACATAAGGAATAGGATGACCAATAGGAAAGGAAGGATCTGTCCTCATGCAGGACAATGTGATTTGGGTGATGTGAGAGTAGGTTCAGTTCAAGAATGAACTTAGCAGTAGGGTTGAACAGACCAACAGACATGTCTGAATAACTTAGGAAGATTAACATAAGGTAGAGAGAATGTCAGAGCCAATCAAGGCTCGAATGAACTATGTAGAGTAATAGGGACCAATATGGCAATGAAGAGGAGTGATACAAAAATTAGGACAAGGTATGTACTGCCAATTCATATGACTCGACATGTGGATACCTGTATTGGTCAGTGAAGCCACAAAAGCATTCACATGTCCATATAAGAATTGGTCCACAGATTCAATGTCTGCACACGTCTCTCAATATGGATAGAACAAATATATATCAACTGGACATGATTTTAACAGGTAATCTCTCAACTGTACATATCGAATAGGAAACAACGCATGTGTATGGGCAAATTGTTCAGGTTTTTAGTTAATCAGTGAACAACAAGGCAATTAAAGTCTCAAGTGAATATGTAAACCACAGGGTTGTGTGTGAATGACAGTTAGAAAGTGTGCAATAGTGTTAACAGGAACAAATCTCAGAAAATTGATCTCAGGAACCCAAGTATGCATTCAATGCATTCAATCCCAACATATTTCGAAATCAAATCCTTAACACAAACATAAACTCAACAACTTAGGAGTAACCAAATCTCAGATTTTGACAGTGAACTACAAAACAGTGGACACATGGTCAGTACACAATGCCCAAAACCAAACAAAACCTAAATTCTCAAACACAAACTATAATCTAATAATTCATAACTAATACATATGTTGGAATCTATTTGGCAACTTAAACATTACAAATCAGTTGAAATATATAACCTAAACTTCAGAAAACTGAAACAATGCACTGCGTATCAGTGAATGCCAAAAACCCATGTTCGAAACCCAATGAACCTATTCTAATGTGAATCTAATCTAACATACAAATACATCATAATTAGGATCAATTTAACCACTAAGATCACCAGTTAAAACATTTAAATTGGATTCAAAACAGTGTTCAAACATTGCACGCACAGTGCAAGAGGACAGTCTCGTACACGCGTTCAAACACGCATAGGACACGACACAAGTGTCCAAAAGTCTCGTGGTCGTGTCTAAGGGTTCGTCAGGTATACAGGGATGTGTCCAAGTGTCTGCACTGAGTCGGGGTTGTGTCATGTCAAAGCAATCAGTGCGTATCAGATGCGGTTTCGTGTGTGAGCAGTCAAGTACAAAACTCGTGCGAACGCGATTTCTATGCGAATACTCCACGAAATCACCCCAAATTTTGGGAGAGTGGTGACAGAGGTTGCCCCCTTGTGTCCACCAAAAATCGTGTTACGAGGGTCCGTGTCGTGTCCTGTGTCGACCCGAGCAGCAGGGGACTGCACGGTGTCCTCGTGCACGCGTGTGTGTTAAAATATGGACACGAACGTGTCCAAAATATGCTCAGAAGGACACGAAATTAATAAACACATATAAAACAATTTTCTCATTCAAATATTTCAAAAATAACAATTGAATTCCCTTTGTGACATATCATCAAACACCTATTTGCATACTATGACACGTGTTCGATACGGACATGAAACCGACACGAATTGTGCCCAAATTCCAGGGACAGCTAGTGGACTCCTAGATCTAGCCCTACATGCAAAGAAAACTGAAATTTAAATCAATTTAAAGGGTTTTACCTATTGGTGCAACTTGCATGGAAAAGCTCCAAATGGGGGGTGTTCTTCTTGATGGCCAATAGCTCCAAATTGATCCCAAACTGAAATGACTCTCCACCAACAGTCCATAACTCAATTTAGAACCCAATGCAAAAGACTAGGATAAAAAAGGAGATCAAATGAATAAAATGAGATTTTTTTGGAAGGGGAAACTTATCTCTCTTTTCTCCAAGTGTAGGAATGATAAAAAGGAGGCAACCCTAATGAATAAGTGTTTAAATAGGGTAGGGATCCCTATGTGGCTATTCATAGGTTCATTAATTAGGGTTAGGGTTCACTAAATGGCCCATGGGCTTAAGTCATGATCAATTAAACTAATTAGTCATAAGCCATGACTGAAATTCACTAAACCAAATCCCCTCATTCTAAACCTATTCTCTAATGACTAAAATAGGTTAACTCAACCTAGACTAGGGTCACCATGGCTAGGGTTAGCTTCTAAGCTAGTCCACTAGGTCTCAACAAGTCAAAGTCAAACTAGAATTCACCAATTCAACAAATTACCAAATAATTCAAATAAGTCAAAATGACCAAAATACCCCTGGGCTAAAAATGATAATTAAGTCATCCTAATGACATGGTTAGGCTCTAGGTCATCCAGTCTCTCAGGTTTCACTAGCAGCACATCAAAATCACAAGTCATGACTTGAACCATTTTTAAATAGTCTAAAAAAATTATTAAAAATCACCAAAAATTATAATGTGAAATAAATATCAATAATTAATAATTAAAATTACAAAATTTCAAAAATACCCTCATCTGGAAAACTGGATGTTACAATCCTACCCACCTTAGAAAAATTTTGTCCTCGAAATTAAGATGATCGCACCCATCCTAGGTCAAACCCCCAGCAAATCAAGGTCGAAGCAACACAATCCTACTGGTTGTGATTTCACAGTCTCGAACGGGGTAGCTACACTATCTAGCAATTAAAACAATATCCTGGCAGGTACTATGGAATCACACAGGAAAGTGGGAAGAAGAATGAGAAGGACAAACCTGCTAACCCATCACCTGCAGCGTCGGTCTCCTCGACCGCCATCGCAAAAGCTCTACCCCTCTGGTGCTGAGCTACAGGTGGCCTAGCTCCCTCAAGAGGAGGTACAAAGGGACAGTCTATCTTCTAGTGGGCTTCAGACCCACAGGAATAGCAAACCTTCAGCCTCTTCCTACATGCTCCCTGATGTGTCCTAACTTCCTGCTAGTAGGAACAACTGATCGTCTTCGGGTCCTGACCCCGATGCTGATGCTGCACCTGCTGAACCATCACTGGTGCCGGGTCTGCTGAATCTGAACATGAGGCCTCTTGGCCTGGCCTCCGCTGCTGCTACCACTCTGGAAGTCCGACCCTTCCTCAACTTCAACCCTAGGTCGTCCTCCGCTGCCATAGCCCCAGAAAATATCTTCGCAAAGGTAGCATTCCGGTCGCTCTTAGTCAGCGACCGAACCTCTCGAATCAAGCCTCGGCGGAACTTTCTCGCCTTCGTCTTCTCAGTCAAGTCATCTATGAACCGGGCCAATCGACAAAACTCCCCGGCGTACTCAGCTACCGTCTGGTTTTCCTGAACCAGACCCTCAAACTGTGCCTCTATGCCTCCCAAGGCCACATCAAGAAAGAACTGCTCCTTGAACAGTTCCTTGAACTGGGCCCAAGTCTGGCCCTCAACTCCTACTCTGGGATCTGTCTGGTACCACGCACGGGCTAAGTCCTGCATCTGACTACCCGCCTCGATATGGAGTCGATCTGGTATCTCTGCTAGCCTGAATATCTCCTCGATGTGCTCGATCCAGTTGTCTGCGTAATGAATACCCTCCGTGCCCAAGAACTCTTGGGGTGCATCTTCTGGAAGTCATGTATATCCTTCTCCTTCCGACGAGGCTGCTGCTGCTCCCCCTGAGCAGTCACCATCTCTACTGTAGTACGAACCAGTTGATGTGCCTCGTCAATCCCCTGACGATAATCGGCAATCTGCTACTGCTGCTGCTGGCTGGTGAGACGCCAGAATCCTCTCCACGAAGAAAATAGATGAGCAGCATCTACAATCCCCGCAGGTGGAGGTTGCTGCGGCTGCTGTGGTGGAAGGATCTCGGAAAGCACCGGACTCTGCCCAGCTGATGGAACACCCACCCCAGCTGATGGATCTCCGAAAGCTGCTGAAATATCCACCCCAGCTGGCATGACGGGGCTGCGGTACCAGAGGCTGGCTGCTGAAGGTGAGAGGTGGCAGACCCCTCTACAGCGGCTACTGTACCAGAGCGATGTGATCGTGTCTCCACCATCCTGAAGACAGATCGAAAAGGAAGTCAATACTGAGCAGGAATCGATAAAATCAAAGGAGGACAGTTTATTTCAAAGAAAACAATCAGTAAGATATGTAGATGGCATGAATTGAAACGGAATTTTTCCTAACTGTGATTGAGTACCTCTCCGTTAAAGCCTATCTCTCATCCTATAGCAGGCTCGCGGCAATACAACTAAGTCGCCGTACTACCACGATATCGCACTACTGCGACTCTCGACCTGCATGGGCCACCACTAAAAATGTGTCACGACCCGCACCCACTGTGAGGGTACGAGTACGTAACAGCGCCAGCCTACGCCGCAGTGCGGCGGGTGTTTTAGAACGTTAAAGTCTCTTAAATAACATCAAACTCATGCAGTATATAAGTACTCATCATGATCAACTCCGAACGGAGGGCAAGTATAAGATACAGTGAACTCAATCACAGTCTAAGCACGATAAGATAACACCGATATAACTAAGAAATTGAAGACAACAAAACTACTGATAATATAACAACAACTCAAAATCTCAAATACATCTCAAGTCTGAAATCTCTATGTAAACTCCAGATCTAAACAGGAAAACTAAACCAGACAGACGACTAAACTTCCGATCACTCCTGAGTGTCAGGACCATAGGTAGCGAAACCATCTCCACAGTAATATGTAGGGCATGAGTCCTCAGGGCAGTCATCTGTAAAATTTTCAACAGGTCCAGTCAGGACAGGAATGAGTACAACTCATCAAGAAAACCCAAGTAAAAGACAGGGAACTAAAGCAGTTATAAACAGTTTTATTGATGAATATGGCAGTTTATACAGGTGATGGAATAGAGAACAGTAAGATACAAGGAAAGTAAAGTAACTAAAAAGAAAAATGATGCAATGACAACTGTACATAAATCTAGCTGAACTAAGGTAACATGATAAGTCCAGGCAGTAATGTAAAACAAGTGTAAACTGCTATAAATCCAGTACGGGATGAATCTAATACAAGATGAATCCAGTACCAGATGATTCTAGGTAGTGATCAAGAATCCAGGTGAGTCCAGCTATCTAATAGTGTGTTTTAAAAACCGAGATTGACATGTAGACGGCTGTGGGTAATCAGGCACACCTCTCACTGATCAGACGAGAGATGGCTATGCTTCCAGTAGATTCCAGTAGGAAGATTCCAGATTTGGGGTATATCTACATGTCTTACTCAATATTTTCCCGCCCCGTAAACAAGTGAATCCAGAATTCGACACGAGAATCGAGATGAGTCCAGCCAAAATATAATAATTCCAGAAATAGATTCCAGAATGATTCCAGTGATTCCAGTAATAGAGGCCAGATAACATGGTGAGTGTGTCGCATACATGAATCCAGAAATATCCATACGTATGGCATCAGAGAATCACAAAACTAAATAGAACTGAAATACAGTAACTGGCAAATAAATGAGAGAACTATCAGAGAATGTACTCGCCTGATACTCTGAAAAGAGTAGTGTAATGTCAGATGTCTGCACCGGAGTCACAATGTCCTAAATAGAACAGTACAGGTTATAACATGTTTAAAACAAGGCAAATGATGGCTGTGATGCAATCTACATGATTTCTAGGTTAATCCAGGTCAAAGTCAACTCTAAGTCAACCCTGGTCAACTGTCTAGGTCAAACTAGGTCCAAGTCAAACTTGGTCAAACCTGGGTCTACCCAAGTCAACTACAATAGTCAACTAGGCCACTACTAGTCTAGTCAAGTCTCACTAGGCCTACACAGCCTATTCTAGCAAGCACACTCAATTTCTAGGCTATACAAGCCAACCACACTCCTACACTGGCATTCAGCCAAAACACAGGTTTATGAGCCATAGGCTATATGCCTAGGCTAAACACATAGTCCATTACACCCCTCACACATAGACATATATAATATATATCTAATTAATATGGTAACACATTATAATAGATAGGCCATATGTAATAACATATGCCTCTCGCTATATATATACATATGTATATGTGCAAAACATAGGAGGATAGGAAAACATGCATTTGTGTTCATGTGTGTGTGGCAAGGTGTCAATAGAGTGTCAAAGGGTGTGAATGTGAATTAGGAATCTGTGAGTGTGATAGTTTAATGAGAGTGTTAGTGTGATATCAACTTGTGTGTGTGTGATATATTAGAGAATAGGAAAAAAAAACAGTGAGAAGTGGAAAAACAGTGAGCTAAACATTGAATCCAACACAAGCATGAGAATCAACTCTAAAAATAAGGAAAGGAAATCAATTCTAGATTTACAGTGTTCTACCTATGTGAGTGTGTGTAACAGGGAAGGGTTGAGGGAATGTGTGTGTGTGTGTAACAGGGAACAAATCACCCCATGTGTAAACCTGAGAAAAACAGTGTGTGTATAGGGATGAACTCAGGAATTGTTGTGAATGAAGTTTATGCATTTACTTGTGTGTGAGGGATTAGTGATACACCTGTGTTCAATGAGGTGTCCAGTGTGTGGTACATGTGTGTGTGTTAGTCATGAATGAGAGTGTGTGATGAGTGGAGGAGGGTTCAGTCAGGATGGTGAGGGTGAGACATGTGTGGGTAAGAGTTTAGGGAAACAGAGAATAGGGTCACCTAGACTGCTATAGATAATAGGTGGACTGAATTGCTCAGTTTGCAATAGAGGACTTCACAAAGGATATGAAATTGACTAAGGGGTGGACTCCACATATAGAGGAGTAGGACAATGTGGAGAGTTCAAGGGCTTGGACTTCACAAGGTGGTTATACAGAAGATTAGATGCCCTAGGCTGCATCTTTAGATGTTCAAATCTGAACATCAAGTGTCCAAGACCTGAACCAAGGCTCTGTAGGTAACTAGGCATTACAAGGAATGGATTGGCATATCCCATGTAACATCTGAGGGTGTATCAAGACATGTGATTGAATGTATGCACTAATCTGAGCACATAAGGAATAGGGTGACCAATAGGGAAGGAAGGATCTATCCTCATGCAGGATAATGTGATTTGGGTGATGTGAGGAGTAGGTTCAGTTCAAGAATGAACTTAGCAGTAGGGTTGAACAGACCAACAGACATGTCTGAATAACTTAGGAAGATTAACATAAGGTATAGAAAATGTCAGAGCCAATCAAGGCTCGAATGAACTATGTAGAGTAATAGGGACCAATATGGCAATGAAAAGGAGTGATACAAAATTAGGACAAGGTATGTACTGCCAATTCATATGACTCGACATGTGGATGCCTGTATTGGTCAGTGAAGCCACAAAAGCATTCACATGTCCATATAAGAATTGGTCCACAGATTCAATGTCTGCACACGTCTCTCAATATGGATAAAACAAATATATATCAACTGGACATGCATGATTTTAACAGGTAATCTTCCAACTGTACATATCGAATAGGAAACAACGCATGTGTATGGGCAAATTGTTCAGGTTTTTAGTTAATCAGTGAACAACAAGGCAATTAAAGTCTCGTGAATATGTAAACCACAGGGTTGTGTGTGAATGACAGTTAGAAAGTGTGCAATAGTGTTAACAGGAACAAATCACTGGAAATTGATCTCAGGAACCCAAGTATGCATTCAATGCATTCAATCCCAACATATTTCGAAATCAAATCCTTAACACAAACATAAACTCAACAACTTAGGAGTAACCAAATCTCAGATTTTGACAGTGAACTACAAAACAGTGGACACATGGTCAGTACACCAATGCCCAAAACCAAAACAAAACCTAAATTCTTAAACACAAACTATAATCTAATAATTCAGTAACTAATACATATGTTGGAATCTATGTGGCAATTTAAAATTACAAATCAGTTGAAATATATAACCTAAACTTCAGAAAACTGAAACAATGCACTGCGTATCAGTGAATGCCAAA
>JANAVB010026414.1:0-40992 GCA_029216955.1 Iris pallida
TACAAACTAAACTTCGTGTACAATGACATAACTTGACTGGATCCTGTGTATTGATTGGAGACGGGGGGAGGTAAAAGTGGTTAGTGATCATTCTTGTAGTTACTGCGTGTATAAACTCTGTAGATTACTGTATATAAAAATCGTGCCATTTACATAACCATCTTGTGCTCTAAATCACTAGTCACTTACAGTTCTTACTTATCATGTATATATTTTTAGTTTACAAATATCTCTCTTATTTTATGTACATCTTCTTACAGTTCATGTATCTACTCTTTTGCATGCTTTATATTTTCACCATGATACGAACTGTGTGAGATGTATTGTGCTCGTTCCTATCTGAGGACCGGTTGAAAATATTACAGGTAAATAGAGATTCACAGCTAGCTAGAGGACCAAGTAGAGCTTGGAGTAGATTGCTAGTTTATGTTTTAGGTTTCTCTGTTGGAACTTGTATTGTAATAAGTGGAGATTTGAGTTGTAATTGAGATTGTTTGAGATTATTATTTAGAAGTTTATTTAAGTTGTTGCTTTGAGTTTAGTATAGACTTCTGTGTTATCCTATCGTGCGTAGACTGTGATGATTTATATAATCTTATACTTATCCTCCGTTCGGAGTAGAGATTTAGACATGTACATATATATTTGCATGAGTTATTTAGTTAGCGACCTTGAAAACGTTCTACGTCGATTCTGTGACGTAGACTGGACGTACTCACTTTTCGTGCCCCTATACTGGGTGGGGTCGTGACATCTATCGAGTCAAGTCATGAAGGAGTTAGCATCCATCCTGAAGATATTCAGATCTCACACTGGGTTGCAAACCCAATTGTGATAAAAGTAAAATCTACTTTAATCGACAATGTCCGGACAAAGGGACTCGAGCTCAGATAATCAGAGTTGAGAGGAGGGAGCTACCGTTAAAATATCTAGGTATTCCACTATCTATAAATTATGTGGGTAACATTGAATGCAAGAGCTTAGTGGAATACGCTCAGAGGCACACAGAAGGTTGGCATGCCCAGGATTATCTTGGTGGTCGTATTGAGTTAGTCCGATCGGTTATCAATGCAGTCGTATCTTCTGGCTTCAATCTACTATGATCCCACAAGCAACAATCACGAAGGTACAAAAAATGTAAAATTTTATATGGCGATGAGGCCTCAATTAGAGGGCTCATCTATGTCGTCCTGGAGATGAAGGAAGCCTGGGCTTGTGTTCCTTAAGTACACTCTGAGATGTAGAAGCTATGAAGCTAGTTTGGAATTAGTGTCTGGCGAGTCTTTATGGGCTAGATGGATGGGCAAAATATGTTAAGGAAGATAACTCTGGCATGTCGTAGCGACAACAACACCTCGATGACATTTAAAACAATTCTTAAATATCGAGGATTCATTCAAAGTCAGATAGACAGAGTTTGAAAGATGGCGAGTCGACCAGTCTCTAGTATGACCCATGGATTCAGAACAGAAGTTGGTAGAGATTAGAAGTGGAGATGCTACTATTCGCCCGAGAAGCTACGAATGGGTGAGCAATATATTGGAAGGAGGCGTATGGAAGCCTGAGAAGCATGAAGGCACTCGTCCAGTGGGGACGGCCATTATGAGTGTTTAGGTGGACCACCAGCTAAGGATGGATGGCTGGAAGTAGACGGGAGCGACTAGAGGCGACTTTGTTCACAAGGTAGTATATGAGAGTATGAGAACCTCATATCCAAAGTTGACTCGATATGAGTCCGCCTGGATAAAAGGAGCTGCCTGCAAATTCCAATTATGCATGTACAAATTGATACAAGGCAGACTCCTTACGAAGGATCAGCTGATACGTTTTGGTATACATGTTACATATCAGAGCTGTGTGCTATGTGTAGAAGCATAAAAAATCTCAGCAGATGACATTCCTCCATCGCAGCGCAGATGATAAAAAGGCGCAGACCGAGTATTAAAAAGACAACAGAAGATACGAAAAGAAGTTTTGTTATTCTTATGCCTACAAAGATCTAGTACATATTCATCAAGGCTATACGTAAAAGACTAATCCTACTTCTTCTACAAAGGATCGATCTACAGAGATAGTAAAGCCTAGAGGAGTCTTCAAGGGGTTTAGTCTTCGTCAAAGTGCAGTCCCCCTTCTTCTCGGTACGCATACTAGAAGATTGATCCCCATTGAAGCGTATTCTGACATTCTTGTGGGTGCAACCCACCAAAAGCGCATCAGCTACTAGACTGAAGCGGGCAACTTCCTGAAGCAGTAATTGGCCAGGTTTCTAGAAGGCGCAGAAGGTCTCAAAAGTCCAGAATGGGCAGGGTAGAGCACAACCTATGGCTCTTCGGGCTGGCCATCCACCCACAAGCTGGTCGTCAGGACCTCGAAGACCTCCAAGGCGTCTCCCAGGTTCGAAATCCGCATGAGAAGCGTTCCAGCACGTTCCAAGACTCATCAACAGTTCTTTACAAAGGTATAACCCCTTTAACGAAGGAATCCTCAACCAAAATTCGACTTAGGCAAGGCCAACCGTTCGCTCGAAGCTAAGTCTGGATCCAGCATGGTGGTGAAGGGTGCCAGGAAGAAGATGTGACTCTTCAGAAGAAATTCTCCCTTATATAGGACGAGAGTGGTCCAAAGCACAGGCGACATGGCCGACGGTCAAAATTCCCACATTAATGTGATGAACCTAGGACTCAGCATGATGAACATCATTAAATAAAGATCATTCGACTAAGTCCAAGACTATCCTAGGACCCCTTGTCTCGACCCGCACCCACTTTTCGGATACGAGACGTGTCCAAGCCCAGCCTACGCCGCGATATCGATGGTAGTACGCTGTCTAGCCCACAATAAACAAAGTGCTCATAAATACTAACTTCTCATTCACAACAACAAAATCAACTTTACAAAATATAAAAGTTTTACATTTGAAGAAGAATGTAAGCTTTACAATTATAGAAAACTACCACACATCTAATTAGTCTTATATGGTTTGGCCTTCGGGTCTCTATCTCCCACTCATATGGTCCATAGCGCAAAAGTAGACCCGTCATCCTCACCTATAACAACGATCCAATTAGTAAAGGATCATAGTACAACCATATTGCAATTAATGTTGTTAGTCCAAAATAAGTTAGAACAACAAAAAACGATGATGGCAAAGAGTATATAAGAACTAGTACTAGCAAGGTATGAACGATCAAGATATGAACTAGCAAAATATAAACTAGCAAGATGTGCGTGTGTAATACCTTTTAATACGTGAACGGCTGGGCTAATACAGCACATCATAAGATGGCTATCCACAATAATACGGTACGGCTAACTCATACATGGGGTGTATGACTTAGCTATCCACAATCAAATATTTAGGTTTGTTCACGTACTTACTGAGTATTTCCTCTACCGACTCTCTAAGAATCAATAACGGTCAATGATACAGTAAGAAGAATACAATAACTACAGTGTCACATTCGTGTCTCAATGGGATATCAAGCAATGACTCAACGGGATATCAAACAAGAAAAATATAGAGTAACGTTATAATGAACTAAAACATAAATGCAATACTGTACTTTTCTGAATCCTTGTACAAACCGTAGTCACAAGTAGATGATGAGGGAATTGCTAATCTAGAAGCTGTCAACCTATAACACATATCGTACCACGAACCGTGCACAAAAACCACAAATCAATTCTAATATTCTAGTTCTAAATTTATGGAATAGTGGCTAGTTGGGTTACTAATCTAATAATAGTTAATTCTGGAATAAATTACTTAAAAATATTATTTAACCTAATAATAATCTAAATATAATCTAAATATAATCTAAATATGCAAGTTTGGCCATCAAAAGTCATGTTTCCAATTTTGGAAACCATAACACGTAAATCGAGACGTGCCATTGACTATCTGGTCAAATATCATGAATTCTAGATTTTTAAAGTGCACCTTGGTATATTTCAGCACCACGAGTGTGCCGGAATCAACCGTGCTGCAAAATCAGGTTTTGGTCAAAAGATATCGCGGTTATGGCTAATCGTGACCAAAATGGTGATCAACCGATCAATTCTGAGTTCAACAGAATAACTAAAATACTAGATTAACAAATTAATTCCAAGAAAAATTATATGTCGTAGAGCTCTATGTTAGCTTTCCGAAACTTCAAACGGTTCGTGATTTCGATTTCTGGTTCTCCCAGAATCTCAAAATACGAAAACGTGTCAAATTTCGGACAACTAGCACTCTACGAATTTTCTAGAAATTTAGGCTCAAAAATTACGAAAATTAATTACATATTCAGAAACTATACCTCAATACGCTTACAACAAAAAAACAGCGCACAAAAAACACGTCGGGGTTGGCGAAAATCGCTTCGGGAAGTCGGAAACCCTAGATGAGTTCTCCCACCAAAGGCTGCTGGAATTTAATTAGGGTGGGCGAATAATAATATATATATGAGAGAGAGAGGCGGTCACTGTAGCAGTTGGCGCCGATATGTGGGCCCCCCTGGGTGGATTTCTGGATATTTATTTATTTAATTCAGAAAATTATTTAAAAATCAGTTTAAGTCCAATAAATCAAAATAAATTGCAAAAAAATCCAGAAAAATTATAGAAAATTCTAGAAAATATTTCTAAGTGTCTAGAATATAAATAAAATATTTTTAACACAAAATATCATCATGTGACCTCGCAGTAAATTCCAAAAACCTATAAAATATAAATTCTATATGTTTTAATTATATAAAAAATTTCAAAAATTCTAAAAAATCCAGAAAATTTCTAAATATTCAAGAAACTATTTTTAGTCATTTGGAGCCCAAATAAAAATATTTGGCCCAGAAATACCCCGTATGACTTTACAGTAAATCTTGAAAGTCCTTAAAAATAATAAAACCTTAAATATTAAATACGTAAAAATATCCAAAAATTGTAGAAAAATATAAAATAGCTAAATAATGCATATATAGGCTATCTAGAGGTCATATGACCTTAATATGGTCATAGCCCTCCTACAAGCTTTGGCATGACTCACAATGACCATAAAATTAATTATAAACAAATAAAATTTAAAAAAAATAAAATTTTGGAAGTGGGCTTACAAATCTACCCACCTTAGAAAATTTCGTCCTCAAAATTTTAAAAGATACAAATAGGCACAACCAAAAATATCATCAAAATATGACATGACCAATCGATATGAATAAGCACAACAAAGAATATAATCAAGAAAATAGTTTGATGAATGATCGAAATTGATCAGGAATATAGAATCAAAATCTAAATACGTTTTAGAAATATAGTGAAATGAAATCAAAATAGGTTTAAAAGATGACAATTTGAAAATAGAAAAAATATGAGAGAAATAAAGAACTACTAGTTGTAGAGAAGGTGGTAACAAGAAATAAGACATCAAATAAATTTGAAAGAAAAAAAAATTTAATAGTCGTATGCCAATAAAAGATATAGTTGCTATGATATTCGAAAATCATAAGTATATCCGAAGTCATTTAACGGAGAATCCATGCCTCGCCAGTGTACATCTGGCTGCCATGAACCCTTGGTTTCGTGACTCAAGTATAATATATTATCGAACACTTCATCAACTCTACCCAATGTTGACATAATAAATCAAAGGATCAAATAATGCAACTAGGATATAGCTTTAGTAACATTTGAACCTACGCTTACTTGAAATTATTTCAACTTAAGGGTCATGCCACGCCAGTACGTGCTGGCTGCAGTGAACCCGCAATCTTCTTAATTCAAATAAATGGAGACAGTGCGCATCTGCCTTACCATTGTAAGTCATCAAAAATTATTTCAACTATATCCGTAAGAATTTCAAAGGAACTTCTATATAAATTCAAACAAGTTAATCATGATAAGAAAATATAAGTTTCTGTCCTTGAATAAAAGTATCAGTTTTGAAAACAAAACGATCGCAAAATGAACGAAGATGACTTGAATTAACATATAGATAATTGAACCAAGATTAGGAATTGAAAATAAAACGATCGCAAAATAGTTTTGAAAATAAAACAAGGTTTAGAGAAGGTAGAAGATAAAATGGCACAAATGATCAAAATTAGGAATTGAATTCTATAAAGGCCTAACTTACCAAGCGAATAGTCTACCCACCTTTGATTCTAACATCGTATCAAATATCTAATAGGGTTTAAAATTCAATAAATCATTGGCTAAATCACATGGTCTAATTAGCAACCTTAACTACCCAAGGGTCAAATTGAATAAGGGACTCGTAGTCCTAGTCATTCCCTAAAATTAAACCAATCCTAATTGTGAATGAGCAATTTTCTAGTCGTAGGCTTACAGTAGTACGACTAACATAAGTACCACGACAAGTTCGCAATCTTTTACGAAAATGACCTGCATGGGCCACCAAAAAAATTTGTCACGATCCGCACCCGCTTTTCGGATACGAGACGTGTCCAAGCCCAGCCTACGCCGCGGGTATCGACGGTAGTACGCTGTCTAGCCCACAATAAACAAAGTGCTCATAAATACTAACTGCTCATTCACAACAACTAAATCAACTTTACAAAATATAGAAGTTTTACATTTGAAGAAAAATGTAAGCTTTTACAATTATAGAAAACTACCACACATCTAACTAGTCTTCTATGGTTTGGCCTTCAGGTCTTTATCTCCCCCTCATATGGTCCATAGCGTAAAAGTAGACACGTCATCCTCACCTATAAAAATGATCCAGTCAGGAAAGGAGCAGAGTACAACCATATTACAATTAATGTTGTTAGTCCAAAATAAGTTAGAACAACGAGAAATGATGATGACAAAGAGTATATAAAGAATTAGTACTAGCAAGGTATGAACGATCAAGATATGAACTAGCAAAATGTAAACTAGCAAGATGGTATCTAACAAGATATAAACTGGCAAGATGTAAACTAGCAAGATATAAACTAACAAGATAATGGACTAGATAAAGGAAAAATAGGAACCACTACGTGTGTGTGAAATACCTTTTAATACGTGAATGGCTGGGCTAATACGGCACATCATACGATGGCTATCCACTATAATATGGTACAGCTAACTCATACGTGGGGTGTATGACTTAGCTATCCACAATCAAAATATTTGAGTTTGTTCACGTACTTACTGAGTATTTCCTCTCCCGACTCTCTAACAATTAATAACGGTCAATGATACACTGAGAAGGATAAAATAACTATGGTGTCACAATTGTGTCTCAATGGGATATCAAGCAATGACTCAACGAGATATCAAACAAGAAAACTATAGAGTAAACGTTATAATGAACTAAACATAAATGCAATACTGTACTTGGCTGAATCCTTGCACAAACCGTAGTTACAAGTAGATGATGAGGGAATTGCCAATCTAGAAGCTGTTAACCTATAACACATATCGCACCACGAACCGTACACGAAAACCATAAATCAATTCTAATGTTCTAGTTCTAAATTCATGGATAGTGGCTAGTTGGGTTACTAATCTAATAATAGTTATTTTTGGAATAAATGACTTAAAAACATTATTTAACCTAATAATAATCTAAATATAATCTAAACATGCAAGTTTGGCCATCAAAAGTCATGTTTTCAATTTTGGAAACCATAACACACAAATCGAGGCATGCCATTGGCATCAAATATCATGAACTCTAGATTTTGAAAGTGCATCTTGGTAGATTTCTGTGCCACGAGTCCACCAGAATCAACCGTGCCATAAAATCACGTTTTGGTCAAAAGATATTGCCGTTATGGCTAATCGTGACCAAAACGGTGATCAATCGATCAATTCTGAGTTCAACAGAACAACTAAAATATAGATGAATGAATTAATTTTTGGAAAAATTATATGTCGTAGAGCTCAGTGTTAGCTTTCTGAAACTTTTAAACGATTCATGATTTTGATTTCTGGTTCTCCCGAAATCTCGAAGACACGAAAATGTGTCAAATTTTGGACAACTAGCACTCTACGAATTTTCCAGAAATTTAGGTTCAGAAATTATGAAAATAAATTAGATATTCAGAAACTATACCGCAATACACTTCCAACAAAAAAAACGGCACACAAAAAGCAAGTCGGGGTTGGCATGAATCGATTCGGAAAGTCGAAAACCTAGATGAGTTCTCCTACCAAAGGCTGCTGGAATTTAATTAGGGTGGGCGAATATAACAATATATATATAGGAGAGAGAGAGGCGGTCACTGTAGCAGTTGGCGCCGACAGGTGGGCCCCCCTAGGTGAATTTTTGGGTATTTATTTATTTAATTCAAAAAATTATTTAAAGTCCAAATAAATCAAAATAAATTGCAGAAAAATCCAGAAAAATTATAGAAAATTCTAGAAAATATTTCTAAGTGTCTAGAATATAAAAAAATATTTTAACACAAAATATCATCGTGTGACCTCGCAGTAAATTCCAAAAACCTATAAAATATAAATTCTATATGTTTTAATTATATAAAAATTTCCAAAAATTCTAAACAAATCCAGAAAATTTCTAAAATATTCTAGAAAATATTTTAGTCATTTAAAGCCCAAATAAAAATATTTGGTCCATAAATACTCCGTATGACCTTACAATAAATCCTGAAAGTCCTTAAAAATAATAAAACCTTAAATATTAAATACGTAAAAATATCTAAAAATTGTAGAAAAATATAAAATAGCTAAATAGTACATATATAGGCTATCTAGAGGTCATATTATGCCCTTAATATGGTCATATCCCACCTATAAGCTTTGGCATGACTTACAATGACCATAAAATTAATCATAAACAAATAAAATTAAAAAAAATTAAAAATTTCTGAAGTGGGCTTACACCCCTTGAAATTCTTCAAATAACGGTGGCAATTAAGAGGGAGTCGTTCATTATAGAGTGGTCATTCATTGCTCTTTAAAAAAGACTTCAAAGCCAAGGCCTTCAATCCAAAGGCGCAGCTACCTTCCTGTGCCAACCTTAGGCGCAGACTGGTGATGTTTTCACACCACCTCAACTCCAACGGGCGCAGCACTCTGCTCCAACCCAGAAGATTATCTAGCTTTCTTCAGAGACTTGGGAGACACCGTTTGCCTCTATCACAAGTCCGACTACTACTCTAAATCATAGTAAAATGGTCTATCTGAAGGTGTAGCCTACTCGTCGTCCTAAAGCACAGTGACTTTGCCTTAAACACAGCCTACTCATTGCCCCTAAAAGCACAGAGGCCCCGTTGTCTTCGAAATATAGTCCACTTGTCGCCCTAAAGCACAGAGGTTCCGTCGTCTCCAGAAGCACAGTCTACTTGTCGCCCTAGAAGCGCAACCAACCTTGCCTGAAGCACAGACACCATGGTCCCACCCAATTAGTTTGCTTAAACCGCCTCTCACAAAGATATGTTGGGATTGATCAAGTTGATAAATGCAGATTGATTTAAATCTTGGACGAAGATTACATAGAATCTAAATCTGAGATAAAATCCCAATATTTGCTCTGTTACATCTAAACAAGCAAATCGGCACTTGCCACGTGTCATCTCCTTCGGCTATTTTGATAACCACCAGAGATCTCGTTTGAGGGGAATCTTAGCACTTGCCACGTGTCAGCGCCACAGAAGCCTGCACCATACAAGGATGACAAATTCTTTCATATCTCAAAACCCTAATATATATCGCATATGTGTCCCTCTTCCCTATAAAGAGAAGAGCTTTCCCCCCAACTAGAGGATGGACAAGGAGAAGAAGATCCACAGAATTATCAAAATCTTCAACTTTGGCGTCCTCCTGATCGGCAACCCTAGAGATCCATCAAAGGCACCAGAAAGTCAGAGCAAGTCTCATATCATCATCGGATCGTCAACGGAGTAAAGGAGCCGCTGCAATGCTCGATCTCCACCGTCACACTTTTCCAGAAACTTTTGTGCTTAGATTTTTTTGCATAAGAAATTTTACTCTTTTTACGTTTATAATACAAAAAGTTCGTTCAACATTTTGTCATGTCGAACAAGATAGCGACTCTACTGGGGATTACCTTCTCCTCCAACGAGAAGGTGGTGACAAAATTCGATGATGACTTGCTGGGATTCCCTCAGAAGATGTTGGTCATACGCTTCGACCAACAAGCTTTTGAAGATCTCCTTTCTGAAGAGAAGTCGAGCCCTTCGAAGAGATTCATAAAACCAAAGAAGACTCGACGGACCTGGGTGCCTCAGGCGGCTGCGACGAGCAGCAAGATGGAGGGGACAACGCCTCAGACCTTCTTGTCGATGAAGACCCAAAGATCCCTTCGACCGCTGATGCCAGGCCATCTCTCTTTCATCCCATGCTCGGGAAATACAGAGAAGAGCATGGCTATCTTATGGCAAGCATGACTAAGGTGCAACACTGAAAGAAGAAGATGACGATTCGCCCGCTCGTGGAGGATGCTACACCGGTGAGAACTTATGTTTTTGACAGAATAACCGGTCCATCGGGTATGTCCATGTTGGATTTTGAATATAACGCATTATCTAATCATGGTAGAAGGAGATCCAAGGCAGCACTCACCCCATGCGATCAAAGTGTTACGCCTATGGCTGACCGGAGGCCCGCGGTGACAGTAACGCGCACAACCGATGGAAAGCTATACAAAACCACCCAAGACTCTACGAAGCCTCATCCAGCGGAACCCCATCCTTCCTTGAGAACCCACTCGCACTACTCAAGGCCGAGGGTACGTCATCAGCGATTCTTTGATCTTGGCATACTCGGACCTCACCCACAGGAATTCAAAGGAAGAATGACTTCTTCATATCTTTTCGACTGCGCACAGCGCTCCTATGTATACGAAGGAAATAGAGGCATGAAGACTTTATCTGCTCCCTGCGCATAGGAGAAAAGAAGAATCTGAGACACAGTTGGTGTCTAAATCAAGACTCAACTGTACTCAGATTACCATCAACTGCTGTTGTTGTCAATCACATCCATTACCACCAAAGAGGAGGTTCGTCTTTCAAAGGCTGCAATCGAGAATTGGTGAAGAAGAAGGAGCTTCGTGTTGCTTCATACAATGTTGCTTGAGACTCTCCTTTCTAGAAAAAGCTATCAAAGAAACCCCTTTTCTCGGTTGGCAAGTCCAAATACCAGCCTGGGATAGCAAGAAGCCTGTGCCCAAGGAAGGTGTGTTCCAACACATGTGTTCCAAGGATGGATCATCGTTGCCAGAAGACGGTCCATCGACCGCTACATCTGCTGGGGGTAACCAGCCTGCTACGGTGTATAACAACCCTTCGTTTCATCATGAGCAAGAGATGTATGACACCAACACTTCTGCGGGTACAAGCAGTCAGAAGACCAGGGATAGGGACAATGTCGAGTCCGAGGACGATCACAACTTACCCGTCTTCCCACAAGACGATGAGCACTTGCACTCCAAACCATAAAGCGAAATATCTACCACCCTTTACTACACGAACATACACTACCAAAATATGGCAAAATTGCGACGAATTTAGTGACTCCATGAAAGGACGTCGCTAATTTTTGGAAATTTAGCGACGTGGCAACTTGACGTCGCTATTCGTCGCTGGTGGCGACTACTAGCGACGAATAGCAACAGTAATTTATTAAATAGGAATCTATGTCACAATATCGTCGCTACACGTCGCTAATTATTTAAATTAGTGACGTTATCGACGTCTCCTCATGACGTTGTTAAAGTTTTTAATTAGGGCACGCTGTTTCCTTTTTCCTCCTCACTCGAAAATTGCTAAAATTGCTAAATTTTTTCTCCCCCACCGGCGACCCCCTCGACCCCCGGCGACCCTCTACCCCCCCGGCGACTCCCTCCCCTCCGGCGACCCTTACCCTCCCTATCGAGCTGCTCCTCCTCGAGTTCCTCCTCCCCCAATCTGAGCTCCTCCTCTTCCTCAGGTAAACCCTAACCTAACTCCTCTCCCTCTCTCCTCTCCCACGGACACACACACACACAGAGATACACACATGGACACGGACACACACACACGGACACACGGTTAGGGATGCAACTTGGGCGGGCTAAACCCGAACCCAATCGGATAAACCCGTTAATGGGTTGGGTTATGGTTGAAGATACTCGGGTTCGGGCTCAGATTTGGGTTAAAATATTTAAAGTTTAATATACATGTGTGTGTGTGTATGTGCGCACATGTGTGTGTATGTGGCAGCATACAGTGTGTGTGTGGCAGTAAAGACAGTGTGTGTTCTCAGATTTGTGTGAATGTATGTCTAATTTCATGTGTGAGTGAGTGACTCTATGTGTGTGTATAGATATCCAAAATTTATGTGTGTATGAGTGGACAGGGTGTTAGCAGTAATATGTACACGTATGTGTGTGAATAGGAAATTAGTAAGCTAGTTTCAGTCCAGGTTTACCAGTGTGTGTGTAAATAGTACCTAGGTTCTTAGGTTAGTGTGTGCATGAGTGTATAGCAGTACAAAACATGTGTGTGTGTAAATGTGTTCTCAGTTCATTGGGTACATGTGTATGAGTGTGTGTATAGGGAAATCAGTGCAGCAGTAGGTAGTATAGGTTCTCAGGTTTTAGTGTAATTGTGTGTAGATATTAGGATATCAATTTTCGGTCGAGTGCACATGTATTCTCAGGTCAGTGACAGGCTTGTGAGTGTAAACATGTGTGTGATACATGAGAAATCAATGTACACAATCAGTTTACAGGTTAGATAATATGTTAAGGAAAGGTTTGGTAATAAGATGTGGTTTGTGTTAGAGAGTGAGGAAATTGTGGAAGATATGTTAGTAAGGTTTTATATTAGAAGTTTTCTATTAGAGTTGGATGTGGGCTAGAGTGAGCGTGACAGGTTGAGGTATCTTGTGATACCAAGATGGTATCAAAAGATAATTAGGATTTACCCTATAAAAGGGTAAAGTTCTAAGATACTTCAAGATATAAATTAGAGTATTAAGATACCATGGCATGGTATCGAGGTACGAGGGCATGGTATTAGGATACCATGTTGCGGTAGAAAAGTGCCTAAAAACTAAGGTAGGGGCTTGATAGTGAGTTTATCTTGGTAAGGTGATAGGGGTAAGTTAAGGTAATTGCCTAGAAGCTAAGGTATGAGTTTAAGGTGTTAAAATATGGTTAGAAATTGATTGTCTTGGTTGGTAATGGTTAGGATTAGTGCCCTTAGACTAGTTTTGACTTCGGTTGACCATTTTGACCAAAAGTCAATAAAAGTCAACCGAAAGTCAAATTTAGCCTAAAAGTGACTAGAAATGACCGAAAACCAAACCAGAGTTAACCAGTTGACTGAAAGTCAACAGTTGATCAATATTACCCGATGGACCCGACCCAACCCGAGTTTAACCCGATCTTCTGGGCTTGGTCTTGGGCTTCATATGTTGAACCCGAGGTCGGGCCGGGCTTGGGCTCGGGTTAGGCTTATGATTCATCTGGTTGGGCTCGGGTTGACCTCAAGCCCGACCCAACCCGCCCGAGTTGCACCTCGACACACGGTTACTATGTCTCTACTGTAATATACACTAAGAAGTTCGAACACTATAAATATCGGTGTTTGTTCCATGTCTATGTCTACTGAAGGATAATTGCCTAGACTTAGTCAACTTCATCCAGTTTGACTAGTTTGTCCAAGATATTGACTAAGTCAACTCAACTTCACCCAGTTTGACTAGTTACTGTGCTGAACATGTGTGTCCATCTTTGCAGAATTATTTCCAAATAGATAAGAATTACTACTTGCGGAATCGTTCATGGATGTACAATTGTCGCCTGATGATATGTGTGGTGTATGGGATGAATACATAACGGGAGTAGAGCAGTTCCTACAGTTTGCTAAGGCGTTCCCTCAGTACATGGACGGTACCAAAATTAAGTATCCGTGTGTGAAATGTCATAACGTAAAATATTATCCAGAAGTGGAAGTGACATATCATTGTGCTCGAGGGGTTTTACGCCTAATTACTATCAGTGGACCGCACACGGAGAACTTGTGTCATTAGCATCAGAACCAGAGCCTTATGTTGAGCCGTATATGCTTGCGGGACGTAATTTTGTTTCAGATAATCATGCATACGACGATGGGTGCATGAACATGGTTTTCGACGCTGCGAGGCCTAATTTCGTTCATGATGTAGCTGAGGAGGCACCAAATGTCGATGCTGTAAAGTTTATGGAGTTACTAGAGAATGCAAGGACTCCATTGTATCCTGGTTGTGAGGATCATTCACCTTTAGAGGTGGTTACAAGACTTTTGAGCATTAAGTCAGATTTTAACATGTCGCAAGAATGCTACAACCAAGTGTTGGAGTTGATTATAGAGATCTTGCTGGCGGGTGCTAAGTTACCTAAAGACTTCTATCAGTCTAAGAGGATGGTGAGATCGCTCTGGATGGGATACAAAAAAATCGATTCTTGTCGCAATGGGTGCATGCTGTACTACTGTTTGCCATTGATTGTAAAAGTACAGAATAATTTTATAGGAGGACTGAACTTAAACTCACAATACAAACTTGCTTGTACAAAGAAAGCCTAGGAATAAAAACCTAGGTACAATAATCTAATTACGATTGTTTATTTTTGATTCTGGGGGTGACGGTAGAGGCTCGGAAAAGCGACGACAGCTCTACCTTACTCCTTGGACGATCGGACGTAGCCTTGGCTCTGATGAAGAAATGCTCTCGGAATGTGTGGAGAGACTCTTCTGTGCGTGCCTTTTTCTCTCTGTGTGTCCAGTGGGGGTCTCTCTCTCTTTTTGCAAGGGAATGACACCTTGCTATTTATAGGAGTGGGGTGTAATTATTAGGGTTTACAATGATTGCCCCTTAAAAAGTCGACAGTTTGGAGATTAATTACCATTTTCCTTGATCTTGTCTTGTTGGTAATTAATCTGGGCCGTTGATCTTGATTGCAACAAATCTGGGCAGTTAATATTGATTACGGTAAATCCATATGGGCAATTAATGTTGACTACCACGAATCTTCGTAATTTATTATGACAAGCTCAGATCTCCTGCCACGTGTTCAATCTGCTTGATTGCAATAAATTTGATTTGATCCGGGTAATTATGATGATTGTACTACCTCTGGTTGTTGGGATTTGTTGATAAATCTTGATTGATTCGGTGCCACGTGTCCAACCATCATTCTATTATGAGCTATAGGGACATGTGGAAAACTGATCTTCTGCCATATGTCCTAACCGTGAGCCATAGGGACAGGGTGTCTTGACAGAGCCGCATGAGGGTCGCTTCTCAGGATTTGAACCGCATGAAGGTGGCAGCCGCATAGGTGTGGCTTTCGAAATCTGAGCCGCATGAGGGGGGTTTTCAACTGAACCGCATAAGGCTGGCCACGTGTCAAGACTGCATGGGCATGGCCTCTCAGCATTTGAGCCGCATGGAGATGGTCCCCATAATCCGAGCCGTATGAGAGTAGCGGCCGCATGGGGGTGACTTCTCAGGATTAGAGCCGCATGGAGATGGTCCCCATGATCCGAGCCGTATGAGAGTAGCGGCCGCATGGGGGTGGCTTCTCAGGGTTTGAGCCGCATGGAGATGGTCCCCATGATCCGAGCCGCATGAGAGTAGCAGCCACATGGGGGTGGCCTCCACCTGAGCCGCATGCGGCTGGCCACGTGTCAAAGCCGTATGGAAGACTTTGGGATTTGATGGATCATGCCAGCTATAGAGAAAGATTTTCTTCATTTCCCTAGGAGCACGCCATCATGTCAGAGTCATCATTACAGCTTTATGTCAGAGCTGTCAGTTCACTTTTATGTCAGAGCTGCCTTGTTGTGTCAGAGCATTAAATAGGGACGCTGCTTAATGGCCAGCTGTAGAGGCAAGCCGCATAAGGCCACGTGGCTTTTTTTGAGCCGTATGGCTAGGTTAGCGTCTTTTGAGCCGCATAAAACTCCTGAGCCGTATGAGAATCTGAGTGCTTCTTTGAACCGCATGAGACTGCATCTGTTTTGAGCCGCATAGATCTTTTATCTTTTCCATGCTTCTACAAGACCTCCTTCAATGTTTTCAATTTGTAAAATTAAAATACTTTGAATAAGAAGCATGGCTATGTCCACATAAGCTCTTCTGACCGCATAGGATGTTCTGGTCGCATGGACTTCTTAGCCGTATGGCCTTCCTGGTCGCATGGACTGCCTGGCCGCATGGATTTTCTAGCCGCATGGCCTTCCTAGCCGCATGGATCGCTCTGGCCGCATGGACCGCTTTGGCTGCATGGACCGCTCTGGCCGTACACTGTTTTCTGCCACGTAGGCATCATTAATTGCCTTTGATTCATTTTTTGATTTAGAGCCATCATTTTGGAGGAATCCCAAGAGTCGGTTCATTAAATATTGGGATTTTGGGCTTTGATGAATCTCTTTATGAGAGGGGACAAAATCCTAGGAGTCGGTTTTGCCTGCAGCACACGACCCGAAGCGTTCATCGGTCCACGTGCCCCCTTTGTCCTCCTATAAATAAGAGTAATTTGGAGAAAGAAACTTTTTACTCTCTTTCCCGATTTAAGCTCTTCTTGCCCTAACTGTCGTTATCTTCTTCTTCTTCCTCGATCAACGATGGCCCCCAAGACTTCCAAGGCTACGGCGAAGGGTAAGGGAGCGGCTTCGACGTCGACTGCGGTGCCTGAAGTACATCCCGACGTTCACCCACTATTGCTGGTAAGGCTTTGGGAAGATCGTATGCTTCATAAACCCTAACAAAGATGGCTCTGTTGCATGTTTATGCACAAGCCTTTAATGCGTCCTTCGTCTCCATCAAAATGTTCAAATTATATGAGCCGCATGTACGTCCCATGTCCGAGCCGCATGGGGGGTATACCCCATGTCCGAGCCGTATGGGAGTTTTCTAGTGACCACATAAACACTTCGCAAACTGAACCGCATAATGATCCGTCGAACAGAGCCACATAAGTCCCTCTGAATCGAGCCGCATGACGCCCCATCAAAAAGGACCGCATAAGCCCCCTTTGAACTGTACCGCATAAGCTCATTTAGACTGGGCCGCATAAGGCTCCACTAACCAAAATTGCATAAGCTCTATCGAAATAGTGCCGTATGAAGCTGCTCTGAGCCAAGCCGCATGAGCCTATCTGGACTGCGTCGTATGAGGCCTCGCTAAGCAGATCTGCATAAGCCCCGAAACACTAAGTTAGTTTCACCTGGCCATCTTCTAACTTTGTTTCTTTTATCTTTGATTCTTGCAGCATCCTTGCCGAAGGCTGAGATCATTGTGAAGGAGGAGCTACTGCCTCCTTTCATCTACCCAGAGTTATCGCTTGTTAAGGAAGAGGTGATACCAAAAAAGGAGGAACAATAAGAAGAGCTGGTGCCTATAGGGGAGGGAACCACTCCCAATATTGAAGCTGCTGTAAAGGAGGAGCTCCAGCCTGAAGGGGGTAGTATTGGGAGTTCTGATCCTTCTGCTCCGGACAAGAATCTTGCTCAAGTAGATCCTTCATATGAAAAATGGTTGAGGGATTGGTATATGCGCCCCCACAACTAGGATTCGTGGGCTCTCATAAATGTCCGTCTTTTGTCTTGATATTCTGTCTGTCTTTAGCTGTGGTTTGTGTTTTGCTTCTTTTGGACATCAATGTAATCTTCTTTCCTCTTGTCTGAATAAAATGATGGAAAAATTTTCTGGCTTGCTTATGAGATGTAGTCATGTGAATGTAACTGATTTTGAATGAACAGAATGCATTCGCTCTATTCTTTGCTTGCAATAGTTGCCCTAATGGGAGACTTTTTGTGGACCTATTATCCTTGGCGTACCCTGGTTCTGGATACGGATAATAAGACGAGAGAGAACCAACATACTTACTCAGAGGTAATGAGGACATGGTAAATATGAGGGTTTCTTCGATGGAGCCTTCCCACTCAGAGGTAAGGAAGACATGGAAAGAGTGGGCTCCATGAAGGGTACATAGAATAACTCAGAGGTAATAAGGACGTGGAAGTTCTATGTGAGGGGCGGTTTTTTTATGGAAGGGAAACAACTCAGAGGTAACATCGACGTGGTTGTTTTGGAGGATTTGTGGATCCGTCACCCTTTTTGTGCACTGAAAGTGCGGGTATTGGATCATAAGGAGGGAGCTCTTTTAGGAAAAAAGTTCAGAGGTATAATCATACATGACTTACTACTTAAAAGATGCGATATAGATTCATCTGTAGTGACCAGAGTGTAAGTTCAACGGTACTTGCGGGTAATAACTCGACAAACTGAGAGATTTTGGGATCAGAATGTAAGTTCAGCGGTACTAGAGGGTACGTAACTCGTCATTCTAGGAAATTTGGAAGATGTCGTTTCAGACGTAATACTTCTTCAGGAACTTGCCGTTGATGGGTAACATGAGCAAGTCTCCATTTTGTTTTGTGAGGCGGTAAGCTCCATTGGAGAATATAGCATCGATGAACGGGCCTTCTCACTTTGGCTGGAACTTGTCGGCTGTTTTGTGAGTCATAACCATCGGCCTCCGAATTGCCAGAACGAGATCGCCCACTTGGAATGTTCTAATTTTAACCTTCTTGTTGAAGGTTCCGGAGATACGGACTTGGTACAGCTCGATTCATTGTTGAGCTAACAGGCGCTTCTCATCTAGGGCCTCCAACTCTTGTAGTCGGCGATGGTGATTATCATCTGTCGTCATTCGGTAGGTGAGAGCGACACGAAGTGAGGGGATTTGAGTCTCCACTGGGAGAATTGCCTCACTTCCGTATACCAGAGAGAATGGTATGTTCCCGGTGGCCGTCCGTACGGTAGTTGAAATGCCCCAGTCCCAAAATATGTAGGACTAGGAACGTAGACATGCCAGCTGTATTCATACGAAGTACATAGGCCTCGTATGGATACATAAGCTGTAAAATGCAGTAGAACCATAACTAATCTCATCAACACAATATAAATGAATAGAAATCATATAATCAACTATGAAATTGTCTTTTGGTACATGTAGTTGGGCGGAGACAAATCCACTACCAACTATGAAAAGAAATACATAACAAAAGAAAGATTTTGGCGAGCGAAGCGAAGACGATCTAAGTGTAATCATCCTCGAAGAAATAGCGAAGATCACGGCTAGAGCTAGAGCACCTGCGAGAAACAGTAGCACACACCTGACGAGATAATCAGGTCCTCAGAGGGACGTAACAAGACACATAATATCATGCCACATAAACTGAATAAATATTGCTCAAATAAATAAGTAAATTGGATTATAACATAGTCCAATATGCACCTATTGAACGAGCGTACCATCCCCCCAACCAAACAAGGACAGGAGATGGTAAACTAATTCACGGTGACGTATCTTTCCATGCTAATAATCCAATATGGTATCCGGACCCCAACAAGGTTCAATACCTTCTTATCGAAGTAGTAAGTCACACCAACAACCAAACAAGGACAAGATGTGACGAACTAATCCGCGACAAGTTATTGTTCCAAGCCACGGTCAGATACAAGTACCCAAACCAAAAGTACTCGTACCTAACTGATAAAGGTAGCCTACCGTTCTAAGTGAAATGTAGTTAAGAACAATCCTTCCTACGCATTGGCCCTGGCTGAATAGGATCGGCATAGTCCCCCCTTGGGGCACTAGAGGCCCAATCAATAAGAGCATGACGTTCCGCAGAATCGTCAGTGGCCGTCAGTAATCATGGGTCAATAACCCTGTATCTCCAGCAGAGAGTCCGGGTCACAAAGGAAAGTGCATCAAAGCCCATATGCTAAGGAATTGTCCTCCCCGTCTAATGCCTACTCTGTTGTATCCACAACAGTAAACCTCTATAACCGCTAAGTCAAACTAATCATGCAATTTCTATTAGCGGTTATTCCTATTGCACGGCTTGTACGTACTGGTGGCCAGCCAATTACGCACTTTCGTGTTCTACATGCGAGACACAACTTTGTGGTACAACGTGTCAAGGCCATGAATGCAACACACAAAGGTGGTCCCTTAAAACTAGGTTTAATGTGTAAGAAAAATAATACATAGCAGAATATAAATAAACAGTAAGTTCTAACAGGTTATCCATGTATCACAGTTTATTTTGTATAAAGAAAAAAATAATGCATGAATTATGAGCTAAAATAAGTAAATAGAAAATGGCAAGGTGTCTTGCCTGGTAGGACGTCTGATGTGCTGCGATGATAAAGGTGGCACGAACTGCTTCTTTGGTACAACAACTGTACAAGGGGACCTCGGATAGTGGCACGGACAGTTCCAATGGGTCCGGGACGGTCAAATTAGTTAGGGTGGTCATAAGGTAGGCTCGAGATGGACGAAGGAATAGGAATAATAGGACTGGATACGGACATGAGAAAAAGCAAAGAAATAATGGATAAATATTATATCTATACGAGTTTTAGAAAATATTTATAATTCCTAAAACTAGTTTTCATGAGTCAAAATATTTATAGAAAAAATACTTAAATACTTAAAGTCAAAAAATCATTTTCGGCAGAAACTCTAAGTTGTCAAAATTTAGATATTAGATAGGAGCTATATTTTTATTAGTAAAATAATATTTGATAAACACATAAAAATTTGGAAAACCACTTTAGACAAAAATTCTATGTTTTCTTTTATTCAAATATTCTAAATAAATATCTAAAAGTCTTAAAAACTCTTTTCTTATATTAAAACTATAATTCAACTGGGTAGAATATTAGAATCATCCAAAAAATAATACGCTAATATAGTTCAAAAATATCTCGATGTATATTAATAATAATTAACAAAATTAATATAAGTAAGCCAAACAAATATACTTAACTAATATCAAAATAACATTAATGATAATAGTAATATAGCAATTATAACCATACAATAGATTTTGTACATAAAGAATAAATAAATAAAATAATAATAAAACAATAATAAAATAACAATAGTAATAATAATAATGAAATAACAATAATAATAATATAATAATAATAATAATAATATAATAATAATATAATAATAAATAATTAATATAATATCAGTTATCATAAAAAGTAAAAAAACAAAAAACCTACTTCGAAAGCAACAACCCAGCAACTAATAATTATAATAGTAAAAAAAATTTATTATATACTGTTTCTTCTCCAACAGAGGAGAGAAAACATTAAATGGAAAGGAAAAAAAAGTTTGAGACAAAAAAAGAAAACAGGAGAGAGAGGTGGCGGAGAGAAGCTGGGAGAGGGAGGCGGCAGAACGGCAGAACGGCGGCGCGGCGGAGGCGCTCAAGGAGGAGGGGGCTCGCGCGCGGTTGGGTCACGCGGGACGGGGACGGTGGAGTGAGATGGGAGGAGAGGAAGAGCGGCGGGGCGATGGGGATTTTTCGGCGGGAGGAGGAGGAAGGGCGACGAGGCGGAGAGGGAGAGGGTCGGTGGCTCGTCGTTGGCGGAAGGCGTTTGGGGGGTTTCCGTCTGGGTGGCTCGGCGAAGGTCACCGGAGGGGGTTTCGGGGTTTCGCGCAGCCGGAGAAGATGGGTGGTCCGACGGAGGAAAAAGAAGCCGGAGGCGGCGCTCAGTCGGAGAGTTGGCGGCACGGCGGATCGGTCACAGCGGAGGTGAGTTTAGGGTTATGTTTTATTTTTTTTTTTTTTTTGGTGTCGTGGTGTGGTGGTTGGCCGAGAGTCGAGGAGGGTTTCATGGGGTCGGGGAGTGGTGGTGGCTGGGTGTGGCCGGAGATGCCGACGGCGGGTGGTGGTGATGGCTGGGCTGTGCTCGGGGTGTGCATGGTGGTGTGGGCTCCGGTGGGGCGTGCGGTGGTGGTGTTAGGCCGGCGGGGTGGTTCGGGTCTGTGATGGTGTTCTGGGAGGAGGAGCAGGAGAGGTGCGGCGAAGATCTGTGGGATCGACGGTGGGTATGGTGGTCCGGCGATGGGGTACGATGGGGATGGTTGTGTTTTGGTGGCGTAGTGTGTCTGTGCTGTCTATGTCGGGGACGGGGCTGTCGGAATACGGGATGGTCTGCGGTGCTCTATGGAGACGGGCGTGACGAAGAAGAAGTGGTGGTGGGACGATGGGGGTTCGGCCAGGATGGGGCTAAATATGGTTAGAATAGGTTAGATTAGGAATTAGTTATCGGGGGTGTCCGACACGGAAGAGATGAAGCTGTATATGTAAAAATATGGAATAAGAATTTGGATGGACACAGACACGATGCACGGCATTGTTGTAGTGGTGGAGATTTTATGGAGTAAATAATGAATTGGAGGAGTACCTGCCTATTTATAGGATGTGGAAATTCCCAATTGGATAGGATTAGGAAAATATTTAAAACCCAAATTAGATAATTCAGTCTATTTAATTTAAAATCAATCAAATCCAAATCCAAATACAAATCCAATTTAAATACAATTAAATTTTAGTTTAAAAAAAATGAAATAGGATAAATTAAATTGCAAATATTTAACTATTTAAATAAATCCATAAATTCAAATCAAGATTTAAATGCCACAATAAATTTTAAAATATATTTCCTAAAATACTAATAATATTAATTTCAAAAATTACATATAAATAAACTAATAAATAATTATAATATATATGTATGCACAAATAATATTTTTATAATTATGCTTTTCCTAGTATACAATAAAATATTATTTATGATTAATAACTGCTAAAAATAAAGGCTTTTTATAGAAAGAATAATAGTTATTATAATATTTTGAAAGCGTATAATAAAATAGAAAAATTTTTCTAAAAGATGTACGCTCGCACATATTCGCACTCGACGAGCAAGAAAAATAAATTTCGTGCACGACGTACAATACAAAATTTTAAATCCGTACAAATTTTAAAAAAAAATATAGTAGAAATTTAGGGTTTAACATCCTACCCAACTTAAAAGAATTTCGTCCTCGAAATTAAGAATTAGCAGGGGTGAAAGGCACAAGGGGGTATCGGTGAGGAATAATTGTTCACAACGTCCAACGCAATCATGTATTAGGAAATTGTGACTTCAATAACGGCTAGAGTAATCATGGGTTAGCTCAAGAAAGAAAATGAGTAAGGTTTAAAGATAAAACACGCGATAAAGGCTAGTGTGTTATCTAGAGAAGAATAGATTAGAGACCTTAAAGATATGGTTTCTTAGGAGTTGGTTGATGGCACGATTGAGAGAGCGATTTGGGTCACTCCTAACTTAAGTGATTCGAAGGTCGTGAGAGTAATATAGGGCCGAGATAAGAACGATCTGTTTAGGATGAGGATATAACGACCTTGAGTGATAACGGTCATAATTGGTAGGAAGGCTAGAGGGAGTTCTAGTACTACGCCTTCGTCTTTCTAAAATAGGTGAAGGCGAACGCAATATAGAGTTCGAAGGAGGCGTTATCGAATACGAATACGGGATTCAAAGACGATCGAATAATTTCAAAGGAATTGTCAAGGCAGTCGTGGGGGATTCTAGAGGGCAAGTTTAGCTATGTCCCCATCCACGTAGAACGATAGATAAAAACGAACCAAAGTGCACTTGGTTGATCAGACCATTATGCACCGGTTTGATTAGACAATAGGCTAGTGAGCGCTCAATAGCATATGTCATGAACAAACTCGATAAATGGATGAGTTTGCAAAAACTAGATTATAGTAGCAACATTAGTCAAGGTGGTAAAATATGGGCACGATGGTACATGAATAAAACAAATAGAATAGTCTAAGAGTCATAAGAATCTAAGTTGTTTATTCCTATACAATCATTCTACGGTTTTATGACCAAGGCTTGGTTGACCAAATGGGTTAAATTTTCTCTAGTCTCTATGGTCTAGATAATACTATTGTATTCCCTTAATGGTCAAGGGTGTGTCAGGTCGTGGGGTATTCTACCCAACATAAAGAATGAAGCTAATGGTGTTTTGTGGACAAAAGTAACACGTCTAACTAGTAAGGGTCACCTTCCTAACCTCTAGCAAGCACGAAGAGGAGATAAGAATGATAGAAGGAATCAAACAAGATGCAGTTGATGAGTCGGACGATAGTTCTAATATGGAATCGAGAAAAGAGGTCAAGTATGTAGATGAGATCCTAGACTTCTAATCCTATTCGCAGGCTTGCTTGGTACGGTAAAGTAACCAAACAATTTATCTTGACCTGCATGGGCCACCACAAAAATATGTAACGCTCCAGTCCCAAAATATGTAGGACTAGGAACGTAGACATGCCAACAGTATTCATACGAAGTACATAGGCCTCGTATGGATACATAAGCTGAAAATGGGTAGAACCATAACTAATCTCATCCACACAATATAAATGAATAGAAGATATCATTAATCAACTATGAAATTGTCATTTGGTATATGTAGTTGGGCGGAGACAAATCCACTACCAACTATGAAAAAAATACATAACAAAAGAAAGATTTTGGCGAGCGAAGCGAGGACGATCTAAGTGCAATCATCCTCGAAGAAATAGCGAAGATCACGGCTAGAGCTAGAGCACATGCGAGAAAAATAGCACACACCTGGCGAGATAACCAGGTCCTCAAAGGGACGTAACATGACACATAATATCATACCACATAAACTGAATAAATATTTATCAAAAATAAGTCAATTGGATTATAACATAGTCCAATACGCACCTATTGAATGAGCATACCATCCCCCCAACCAAACAAGGACAAGAGATGGTAAACTAATTCACGGTGACGTATCTTTCCATGCTAATAATCCAATATGGTATCCGGACCCCAACAAGGTTCAATACCTTCTCATCGAAGTAGTAAGTTATACCTACAACCAAACAAGGATAAGATGTGACGAACTAATCCATGACAAGTTATTGTTCCAAGCCACGGCCAGATACAAGTACCCAAACCAAAAGTACTCGTACCTAACGGATAAAGGTAGCCTACCGTTCTAAGTGAAATGTAGTTAAGAACAATCCTTCCTACGTATGGGCCCTGGCTGAATAGGATCGGTATAGTCCCCCCTTGGGGCACTAGAGGCCAATCAATAAGAGCATGACGTTCCGCAGAATCGTTAGTGGCCGTCAGTAATCATGGGTAAACAATCCCGTATCTCCAGCGGAGAGTCCGGGTCACAAGGAAAAGTGCATCGAAGCCCATACGCTAAGGAATTGTCCTCCCCATCCAATGCCTACTCTGTTGTATCCACAACAGTAAACCTCTATAACCGCTAAGTCAAACTAATCATGCAATTTCTATTAGCGGTTATTCCTATCGTACGGCTTGTACGTAATGGTGGCCAGCCAATCACGCACTTCGGTGTTCTACATGCGAGACACAACTTTGTGGTACAACGTGTCAAGGCCATAAATGCAAACACAAAGGTGGTCCCTTAAAACTAGGTTTAGTATGTAAGAAAAATAATACATAGCAGAATATAAATGAATAATAAGTTCTAACAGGTTATGCCATGTATCACAGTTTATTTTGCATAAAAAAAAAATAATGCATGAATTACGAGCTAAAATAAGTGAACAGCAAATGGCAAGGTGTCTTGCCTGGTAGGACGCCTGATGTGCTGCAATGATCAAGGTGGCACGAACTGCGTCTTTGGTACAACAACTGTACAAGGGGACCTCGGATAGTGGCACGAACAGTTCCAATGGGTCCGGGACGGTCAAATTAGTTAGGGTGGTCATAAGGTAGGCTCGAGATGGACGAAGGAATAGGAATAATAGGACTGGATACGGACAGGAGAAAAATCAAAGAAATAATGGATAAATATTATATCTATACGAGTTTTAGAAAATATTTATAATTCCTAAAACTAGTTTTCATGAGTCAAAATATTTATAGGAAAAATACTTAAATACTTAAAGTCAAAAAATTATTTTCGGCAGAAACTCTAAGTTTTCAAATTTTAGATATTAGATAGGAGCTATATTTTTATTAGTAAAAATAATATTTGATAAACACATAAAAATTTGGAAAACCGCTTTAGACAAAAATTCTATGTTTCTTTTTATTCAAATATTCTAAATAAATATCTAAAAGTCATAAAAACTCTTTTCTTATACTAAAACTATAATTCAACTGGGTAGAAAATATTAGAATCATCCAAAAAATAATACGCTAATATAGTTCAAAATATCTCGATGTATATTAATAATAATTAACAAAATTATATAAGTAAGCTAAACAAATATACTTAATTAATATCAAAATAGTATTAATGATAATAGTAATATAGCAATTAAACCATACAATAGATTTTGTACATATAAGAATAAATAAATAAAATAATAATAATAACAATAATTAAATAACAATAATAATAATAATAATGAAATAATATAATAATAATAATAATCATAATAATAATTAATAATATCAGTTATCATAAAAGTAAAAAAAAAACCTACTTCGAAAGCGACAACCCAGCAACTAATAATTATAATAGTAAATTTTTTATTATATACTGTTCTCTTCTTCAACAGAGGAGAGAGATATTAAATGGAAAGGAAAAAAAAGTTTGAGACAGAAAAAAAGAAAACGGGAGAGAGAGAGTGGCGGAGAGAAGCTGGGAGAGGGAGGCTGCGGAACGGCGGGGAGTGGCGGCACGCGGAGGCGCTCAAGGGGGAGGGGGGCTGGTGTGCGGTTGGGTCACGCGGGACGGGGACGATGGAGTGAGATGGGAGGAGAGGAGGGCGGCGGGGCGATGGGGATTTTTCGGCGGGAGGAGGAGGAAGGGCGACAAAGCGGAGAGGGAGAGGGTCGGTGGCTCGTCGTCGGCGTAAGGCGTTTGGGGGGTTTTCGCCAGGGCGGCTCGGCGAAGGTCACCAGAGGGGGTTTCGGGGTTTCACGCGGTCGGAGAAGATGGGTGGTCCGACGGAGGAGAAAGAAGCCGGAGGCGGCGCCCAGTAGTCGTAGAGTCGACGGCGTGGCGGATCGGTCGCAGCGGAGGTAAGTTTAGGGTTAGGTTTCATTTTTTTTCTTTTTTTTTCTGGTGTCGTGGTGTGGTGGTTGGCCGAGAGTCGAGGAGGGTTTCATGGGGTCGGGGAGTGGTGGTGGCTGGGTATGGCCGGAGATGCCGACGGCGGTGGTGGTGACGGCTGGGCCGTGGTCGGGGTGAGCATGGTGGTGTGGGCTCTGGTGGGGCGTGCTGTGGTGGTGTTAGGCCGGCGAGGTAGTTCGGGTCCATGATGGTGTTCTGGAAGGAGGAACAGGAGAGGTGCGGCGAAGATCTGTGGGATCGACGGTGGGTATGATGGTCCGGCGATGGGGTACGATGGGGATGGTTGTGTTTTGGTGGCATAGTGTGTCTGTGCTGTCTATGTTGGGGACGGGGTTGTCGGAACACGGGATGGTCTGCGGTGCTCTATGGAGACGGGCGTGACGGAGAAGAGGTGGTGGTGGGACGATGGAGATTCGGCCAGGATGGGGCTAAACATGGTTAGAATAGGTTTAGATTAGGAATTTAGTTATGTCAGGGGTGTCCGACACGGAAGAGATGAAGCTGTATATGTAAAAATATGGAATAAGAATTTGGATGGACACAGACACGATGTACGGCATTGTTGTAGTTGTGGAGAATTTTGTGGAGTAAATAATGAATTGGAGGAGTACCTGCCTATTTATAGGATGTGGAAATTCCCAATTGGATAGGATTAGGAAAATATTTAAAACCCAAATTAGATAATTCAGTCTATTTAATTTAAAATCAATCAAATCCAAATCCAAATCCAAATCCAAATCCAATTTAAATACAATTAAATTTTTAGTTTAAAAAAATCAAATGGGATAAATCAAATTGCAAATATTTAACTATTTAAATAAATCCATAATCAAGATTTAAATGCCACAATAAATTTCAAAATATATTTTCTAAAATACTAATAATATTAATTTTGAAAATTACCTTATAAATAAACTAATAAATAATTATAAATATATATGTATGCACAATAATATTTTTATAATTATGCTTTTCCTAGTATATAATAAAATATTATTTATGATTAATAACTGCTAAAAACAAAAGGCTTTTTATAGCAAGAATAATAATTATATATAATATTTTGAAAGCGTATAATAAAATAGAAAAATATTTTTCTAAAATATGTACGCTCGCACATATTCGCACTCGACGAGCAAGAAAAATAAATTTCGTGCGCGACGTACAATACAAAATTTTAAATCCGTACAAATTTTTAAAAAATATAGTAGAAATTTAGGGGTTTTACAGTAGTACGGTACGCCCACAAGCATTCGCCGAGCTTTTCATTCCAGTCGCATTTGTTTGATGACACGAACTTCTTGAGAAACTTGATGATGTTTTGTTGAACGCTTCAGCCAGACCTTTAGCCGCCGGGTTGTATGGTGTTGAAGCAAAATTCTGGATTCGGTGTTTGTCGCAAAACGATAAAAGGTGTGGCTTGCGAACTGCGGACCATTATCGTGGATGATCCTTCGGGGAAGTCCAAAGCGATAGATGACGTGATGCTTGAGGAAGCTGATCATGTTTGAAGTCTTGACTTCTGCCAGCGGAATAGCCTCCGCCTATTTGGAGAAGTAATCTGTGATTGCGAGTATGAAGCGGTGTCCTCGGGACGAAGACGGAGTGATCAGACAAATGATGTCCATTCTCCATGCCTCAAATGGCCAAGATGCCATCGTCAGATGTAAAAACTCGGATGGCTGGTAGATAAATCTGCATGGACTTGACAGGCTTTGCATTTTCGTGTATAGTCTATTGCATCCGCAACCATCGTGGGCCAGTAATAGCCCATTCGACGAAGGCGATCTTATAATTTCGGGCCGGGCTGATAGGCCCCACAGATACCATCATGAGCTTCATGCACGGCTTCTTTGGCTTCTGTATTTTACAGACATCGAAGCAGTAATCCATCGTATGATCGTCGATATAGTATTTTTGTCTCTGTATCGTAGAAGAATCTAAGGGAACGTATTCTGATAGAAGTGGCTTCCTTAGGATCCTCTGACAAGATGTCGTAGACTACAAAGTCGATGAATGGTTGTCTCCAGTCTGGTGCTTCGCCGACTGTCAGAGCGGAGTAACTCTCAACATATTAAACATGATTCCTGGGACAGACCAACTCACGGCCTATGATGTCAACTAGTTGATGAGCATGATTCGGTACTGCTAGGGAAGTGGCAAGGTTAGCTTCAATATTCTGGAGCGTGGGAACATGTTCTATGAAGAACCCTTCCAACGATGAGATGATGTTGATCGCTATTTGGTGATAGGGGATCATGTCTTCATGACGTACTTTGTATAAGCTCCGAATCTGGTTAACGATTAGCTGCGAATTGCCGTATGCTTCAAGGTACTCTACCCCCAGCTCCTTTATAAGTCGGAGGCCAATGACCAAAGCATTGTACTCGGCCACATTGTTTGAACAAGGCTCCATAAGGGAATAAGCCCGATTGATCACTAGCCCGGTGGAAGAAATCAGCACCACTCCGACTCCAGCGACGATGTTGTCCTTGGGCCCAGTTCTAGAAGTGCCGTCGAAGAACATTCGTCATACGGTATCATGGGAGGCCACATTTGAATTGGTGACCTCATCTGGAATCTTCTCGTCTATTCTGGTTGACTCTGATCCTGGATGAGCTGCTAAAAAGTCTGCCAGAGCTTGACCTTTAACAGCCTTCTGCGGGACGAAGATCATGTGGTAGGGAGACAATAAAATCACCCAGGTAGCAAGGCGAAAGCTGAGTGCACCTGGCTTGGTCATGAGAACCCTGAGGGGGTTGACTCTTGATACGACATGGATGGTTTGTCCCGTGACGTAGTGTCGCGTCTTCTGAATGGCGAACACCAGAGCAAGGCACTCGTTTTCTACGGCAGTATATCGGTGTTTCGGCCCCATCATCATTCGGCTGAGGTAATATATAGCCTGCTCGTGGCCTGTATTATTGTTTTGCGCTAGCAGAGCACCGAGAGAATGTTCCATCGCTCTTACATAGAGCAGGAATGGTCTTCCAACAACCGGGGATACCAGGACTGGAGGGTTCGTTAGATATTCTTCGATGCTGTCGAAGGCGCGTGGCATTCTTCATCCCATACGAATGAAATGCCCTTCTTCATGAGGTGGGTGAATGGTTGACATCGTCCGGAGAGGTTAGAGATAAACCTCCTGACGTAGACCAGCCTCCCTTGAAGGCCTCAAAGTTTACGGAGATTTCTTGGGGGACCCATCTCCATGATTGCCTTCGTCTTCTCAGGGTCTATGTGGATACCCTGGGAAGTACTGATGAAACCCAAGAACTTCCCGGTGGATACGCCCAAGAAGGATTTTGTGGGATTTATCTTCAAATTGTGCGCTCATATCAGGTCGAACACTGTCCTCAGATCATGCAGATGATACTTCTTAGAGCGGCTTTTGACGACAATATCATCGACGTAGCATTCCACTGTCTTGCGCAGATGGTCTCTGAAGATGATGCTTATAGCTCTTTGATAGGTGGCGCCAGCGTTCTTTAAACTGAAAGGCATGACTGTGTAACAATATGTGCCAATTGGTGTTCGGAATGATGTATGCTTTTCGTCATCAGGGAACATCTTAATTTGGTTGTACCCCGAGAAACCATCCATGAATGACATACGCTCAAAGCCACAGGTGTTGTCAATCATGATGTCTGTGATAGGGAGGGGGAACTCATCCTTAGGACATGCCTCATTCAGATTGCGAAAGTCGATACAGATTCGAATCTTTCCATTCTTCTTGAGGACTGGTACTATGTTGGCAACCCAGTCTGAATGCTGTTCCTCACGGATGAAGCCGCTGGCTATCAGTTTATTGACCTCAGCTTCAATGGCATTCATGACGTCGGGGCAAAATCGTCGTTGCTGTTGCTTGACCGGTTTTACATTCGGACGAATATTGAGTTTGTGAAGTGCAACCTCGGGGTTCAGTCCTAGCATAACTTCGTAGCTCCATGCGAACACGTCGATGTATTCTATGACGAGTTGCAGTAGCGATTCTCGCTCTTCGTCTGTCAGATTCTTGCTGACAAAAATGGGCTTTGGAGAGGACTCGTCATCGAGATCCACTTGCACATCCTCATCCTCGGGGGGGGCTCTCTTTGTTCGAACCGCTTCTTCCATTGCGCATCTAGTTGTTGTGCCCACTGCTCTAACTCAAGAAGTTCAGGAATGTCTTTATCTTCTTCATAGGCGTCGGCAAATGCCATATTGACGGACCAGACTTGCCTGAGCATGTCCCCAATGCTGACGTCCGAATCGGAAGTGGGTGATCCGGTTGAGTGTGAATGCCAGTCACATTCCTCGTCTGAGCTTTCAGGGGTCGTTGTCGGTGTAACATAACCTAGCCCACATCTAGTTTTGTTGTAATAGTCTCGTGGTTTCCCAGCCGGGACCGGCAATTGTAAGGGTAACTGCCGTCCAGTGCTGCAGTTCAAGCCTGGTGTAGTTTCCAGATCATACCCCTGTTTTTGCATGAGGTACTTGGATTGGGAACTATACAGATAAAGAGGCAGTCTTCCGGTGTCGGGTTCGAGATCAACTTTTTTATCCTGAAGGGTTGTGGGTCATTCTTCCGGCCAAAGATGATTGGATGATCCTCTCCCTCGACTATGCAGTAAGCATCTTCTACTGGAGTAAGTTGGTTTGCGGTGTAGACATTTGTCACTTGTGTGTGCAGGTGGGTGCCTATACCGTGTTCCATAGCATACATTGTACAAAGCTTATTAAGCTCGAGATAATTCAAAGATAGCCTTTATTGATGAAGTAAGGTATCTTTTCCAGTGGGATTACATCATCTGCGGATGGAACATCGGTATGAGCAGCCACATACTTGGCCAGTTCTGACTCTTCTTCAGCAACCCCCTATGTAAATAAAGACTGAGAGGATGACTTAGGCAGCTTAATCATCTGGGGCTCCATAGGTGGAGCATAATATGGAGTCGTTGGCGTACTAGCCACCCCCAGTTTGGTGCTCGGTACTGGGGGGGAGTTGTTTGTTGGCTAGCTGTAGCTGGCTTAGCGCTCGGCTGCCGATTCATTCTGGGAAAGTGAATCATCGGCTTGACGGAGGGATTGAGCTCCTCTGTTTGTTGCTGGCTAGCTCTAGGCAGCCTGATTGTTAGTGGCTCTGTCGTGGGTCCTGGCGCTTGGTCAGACCTTGGCAGTCGAAGTACCATCTGCCCCTCTTGTGCAGAGAGGCTGATTGTATCCTTCCGCAGAATGGCTGTAAGCGGTACAGTTCTGCCAGGTTTATGGGCTTGGAGATGGATTGTCAGTGGTTCTTCTGATCTATCTGCCGCCTCAGTTTGAGCTTGAGTATCTCCTGCGATAAGGTGCTTTTTCGACTTCTCGTACAGGCATGAATCTGAGTAGCAGGATTCGACCCCTTTAAAGGGATCGATGTCTGCAAATTCTGTCCTCACAAAGCCGTACTTATCGACGTACTTGAAGTACTGGTGCAGTGTGGAGGGCACGATCATGTAATCGTGTATCCAAGGACACCCCAGGAGAATGTTGTAGGAAGTGTCCGCATCTATGACATAACAGGTCACTTCTGACTGAAGGTCGCTGATTTGGCACTTCAAGCGAATCTTTCCGATCGGATAGCTTCTGCCTGAATTAAAATTGCTAATGGTGGTGCTTGTCAGCATCAGACGATGCATTGGGATGCGCAGATGATGTAGTAAGCTCTTTGGGATGATGCGTATGGAGGAACCGTGGTCAATATGCATCCGATCCACCTTGATATCGCCAATGTACCCAGTATAATACAGAGGACGATTGTGCAGGTTGGTCTTGATAAGCATATCCTGCAGAGTGAAGACGATATTAGGCATTGCGCCTGTGCAAGTGCTGTCCTGGAGATTATAGAAGCATAGAATTTCAGAACCCGAAAGTCTATGCGCCAGACTACATGTGCCAAAGCTTGGACAAAGTGTTTCACAGCAAAAAGCAACAAATATAGACATTGAAAGAGGACTTTTTATTTAACATATAAAAATCTATTACCTGTCTAAAGAGAGATTGTACAAAGAAGAATTTCTACAAAGAAAGGATCCTAAGTCTACAGCCAGCAGCCATCATGCGCCCTCCAGTCAGGCGCATCAACTACCATGCGTCCTCAACCAGGCGCATCCCGCCAAGCGTACTCAGCAGGGCACATCCTTTCAGCAGCTCAGTTATGTGCATCCCCAGTTATGTGCATCCCTTCAGCAGCCCAGTTATGTGCCGCTCTTCCAGCCAGGCTCACCTGATAAATGCTTCGACTAATAAAGCATTTAACCCTCTGGCTGGAACCAAGGAAGAGAAGAGTACCGCAAATCTATGACCAGGGGAGGCTTCGAAAGAGCCTCCAAAGGCGAAGGAAGACCGTGATCGAAACCACGGCTAAAGGAGCAGCTTTCAACACAACCAGAGTGGGCAACGCCCACTTTGAAGGAAGAAGAAAGAGCCTAGCACCGTCATTCCGATCTACGGCTCTTCCAGAGTAACGAAAACGAGGCCCGAGCATCCCTATCTTTGGATGCAACAGGCACCTTCCGCCTGCCTCGGAAGCCCTCGACTCCGTCTTTTGGATGTAACAGTCACCTTCAAGTGCATCAACGAAGACACTGTGTCGCATCTTCACCCTCGGGAGCATCTCGTCAACAGAATGCATTCGAGTACACAAGTTCATGTCGGAAAGACGTGAGAGAACGAGAGGCCAACCCTCTCTCCATACCACTATTTATAGGCCGGGCAAATCAAAGCCATGCGCCAAGTGGATGGCTCTTCGAATTCCGTGCAATAAATTTTATTAAATGGATGAACCGGACGCTTCGAATTCAGCCATGTCAAAACGGCTATTTAAAGCACTCGAAGAACGTAACAGTTGCACCATCAAAGACGTCTCACGAAGCGGATGCGCCGGCCAGACCGCACATCACATAGACGCACCCTTCAACATCAAGCGCATCACACAGACGCGCCCTTCAACATCAAGCGCATCACACAGACGCGCCCTTCAGCATCAAGCGCATCATAGGGGATGTGCCCCCATGCGTCCCCATACGCCTAGTGGAACGCCAACCGACGCGCCCACTCAGCTGTCCATCGAATGTCACAAACATTAAATGCTGAACTGACAGTGTTGGCAGCACGCCTCCCAAAGTCTGAGCAGTCGCCGGCTTTTTCAGAAGACGAAACATCGCCAACGTCAGCATCATATTACTCCCCTCCGATGGCTACTGCCACGTGGCCACCCAACCATCTCGCATGCGCCTCTGCGGCCATGCGCCCAAACCTGCATACGCCTCAAAAGCTGTGCGTCTCAGACTTTTTACTGATCCCTAAAGACAGAAGGAAAGTCACTGTTACAACTCTGCATGCGCCTCAAAAGCCATGCGCCCCAGACTTCTCCCTGATCCCAAAAGACAGGAGTAAAGTCACTACTGAAGCTCTGCATGCGCCTCAAAAGCCATGCGCCCAGAATAGTTCGTGACTCCTAAAGGTTACGAGCCAAAGTCTCCTCATGCGCCCAATCCTAGGCGCATCTTTCCAGGTCATTCCCTCCACCAAATCCGAGATCTCCAAGCCATGGGTTGACGACACGTGTCCTTTTACTCAACTCATCCAAGATCTCAGCAACAGAAAGATCTTCTTCTCCGCTACGTACCGGTTCACAACAGCAACATGAAGAAGTCAACCCCCTCGATCAGGGTGCGTCGTCCATGCGCCTCCATCAGCAATCAACAACGTGGCGTCCCCGCATACAGGCGCATCCTACATATGCGCGCACGAGCAGCCAGCCTGCAAAACTATAAATAGATGGATTATTTCCTTCTTGTAGACACATACGGACCAATCTACGTGCATACATATCAACCTCCACAGCGAACAGACAGAGACTTCGTACCACCCGAGAGGCAAATAAAGACACTCAACGTCTTCCTCCTCTCAGCAAGCTCCAGCACCCAGAGCAATCCAGACCTTCAGAGAACCGATAACCGTCGTCAGATCGTCAACGAAGTCAATGCATTATAACTCACTCCATTGGCACAAGGAACCCAGATTAAACAAAAGTGTACTCCTAGGACTATGTCTAAGTCCTATATTGTGACACTGTTCTGTTTGTATTGAAATTTGAAATCAAAGAATTTTAAAGGCAAACAAGCTGGCGACTCTGCTGGGGACCTTTTTTCCTCCACCGAGAAAGCTGTGTCGCAGTCCGACGACGTGAAGGTGGGCTCCTCCCACAAGACACTGGTCGTATGCCTCAATCAACAGGCGTATGAGGAGTTCATATCTGAAGGCAGTGCGAGTCCTTCGAAGCGGCTGCCGAAGCCAAAGAAGACCCGTCGAGTCTGGGGTGCGCAAGGTCGACGCCTCGGGCACCACCACCGAAGGGGATACGCCAATCCAGCCTTCCCTTCCTGCTGCTGCTGACGTCCTCAGCAACCAAGATGCGCCCGCTGGTGCAGCACATCTCTCGGAGAAACGTGCGGCTAACCACGTTCCCCAGCCATCTTCCTCTCAGGCGAGGAAGATGCGTCGACGGAGCAGGGGCGCAGCCAATGCCCCGCGCATCACCTCTAATACGCCATAGAAGATCTTTATCTTTGACAGACTCACTCGCTGTAGTGGCGAGGAGAATTTGGATTCTGAGTACTACGCACCCCAGTGGCCTGGTACGAAGAAGTCCGGGACAGTACGGGCCATGCGTCCCAAACGTGCTATACCAGCAATAAGCCAGAAGCATGCGCTCACAATCATGCGCGCTGCTGATGGTTAGTTGTACAAGGTCGACTTGAGTGCTGCGGTGCCGAGAACGAGACCTTCAAAGCCCTTGTCTCACTTGGGCGCATCTACTGCATGCACAACTAAGTCTAGCAAGGCAAATCCAGTGGTCTTGAACTCCCGTGCCTCCTTCCGTGGTACGTTTGAGGTCCGTTCAAGTCACTCCAAATGCTGTGGTTCCTCTACTACTGATCGGGATGCCTGTTTGGTATTAGATCAGAGGACGCAGCACTTACTTGACCACCCGGCGCTTGGCCTTGCCATGCGCCTGAAGGAGGTGCGAAGGTGGCACTCTCCTCCAACGATCTGCGTAACGTGATTACTCACAAGCGCCGATCAGGAGAGTTGACTGACAAGCACGATGCACCTCTCACAGGGCATACTTGTGCTGTGGTCACCATCAACTGTTGTTGCAAAGCGGTAGTCCCACCAAAGCAGTCGATGTTCCAGTGGCTGCAATCATCAACACCTCTCCGACGTCGCCTCGGGAAGAAGGTGTCAACAGAAGAGGAACCAACGGTTGCTTCATGCAACGTGATCTCCAACTCCTCGTCAGACCGAAAGACGACTGGCAGTCTCTCTTCCTCGTCCAAGAGCCAGCCGAGGAAAACCAAGATAGCTGTCTCATCTTCCGAAGTGTTCGAAGGCACTCGAGCGAGGAAGAAGATCTTGGAGGAAGCTGGGGGTAGTCAGACCCTTGTCGAGCCTCCTTCCGAAGACGAGTGTATCCAAAGCACACCTGGGGCAGATCCTCGAGGCGAAGTCAGCTCCCAAAAGCCCCTGAAGACGAAGATATCCCCCAGAACATAGCTGGGGGTAGTCTAGCATCTGCGGACCCGAGTTTCGGAGACGAAGAGGCCCTTCAAGACGAAGCTGAGGGTAATCAGGCCCTTGCAGATGCGCCTGTGGTGAATGTTCTCCCGAATATAGTCGGGGGTAGCCCAGACGAAGCTCCAGGAGAGGCAACTCCCCTACAAGGGAATGAGGTCGAGAGTGAGGCCTCAACCCATCCATCCACTCCCGACCGCGTCATGACAGTAAACGTGACTGAGGCTGATGTCGAGTCTGATGCGCCACCAACGGACCTTGTCCGGCACATAGATACTCTGGAGGGAGGACTCAAAACCCTCTCTGCCTCCATACAAATACTGACAGGCAGGCAGTGTTTGAGATACGGTCAGCTTTGACCAGGACACCCTCTACCGGTCCCGATCCGGGGGCCAATGGAGAGTCGAGTGTACCCCTTCAACGGGTATCTCGGACGCAGGTCGCCAAGAAGCACCTCGGACGTCAGAGCCCTCAAACGCTCAACATCCGGTGGTACCACCTTCCCCGACTCCCTGCTCCACGAAAGACGTGGTCGAGATGATCAGGGACCTGCACGAGCGCTTTGAGTCCAAGACGAGACAAGAGGAGCACCAGAAAATGGGCATCCTCCAGCCTTATCCCCTCGAGTGGAATAAGGTAGTTTATCCTCCAAAGTAAAAACCACAAACACTGACGCCGTACGATGGGAAGGACTCTCCTCGTCGCTACCTGATGTATTTCCAGTCTCAGATGGGACATCTTCCGAAGGAGGACGCGCTTCTTACCAGCATATTTGTTGGGGCACTGAAAGGAGTGGCGTACGACTGGTACTGCAGCCTCCCCAATAATTCAATATCTTCCTTCGACGACCTGACGTGCCTCTTTCTCGACCGTTTCTACGACGGTGGGAAGGACATGACAATGGCGTCCCTTATAGAGATACGCCAGAAGGAGAAGGAAATAGTTCGAGTGTTCATCGAACGATTCCGACAGGCCTACTTCAGACTGCCCCCGGGCATGCCAGAACATGCGCTTCTCTCCTCCTGCAGCATGAACATGCTGCCTGCAGTCAAGCTCTGGCTCAACTCTACTCCTCCTCCCGACTGGAGCTCCTTGATCATTGAAGCAGAAGCCGCGAAGAAGAAGGCAGCCAACGCTCGTCTTCTGGGAGTCAGTTTTTCTGCCTTTGAGGACAAGGGAAAACGGCCTGCAACCAACAACCCCGTACGAGAGGCAAAGGGGAAGCAGGCATTAACTGTCAATGCCTCAAAAGGTGCATCAGCACCTACTCAGAAGCTCCACTTGCACGACCGAGGGAAGGAAGTTTATTCGTTCAATGACGAAGACACCCTACAGCTCTTTGAGATACTGAAGCAGGGCGACAAGATCAAGCTTCCGGACCCTAAGCGTCCCGATGAGGTTGGGAAAGTGGACAACCGAGGTATTATCACTACCATCGGTTTGTCGGACACCCAACCAAGGACTGCTATGTCCTCAAGAATTACATCCAGCGCATGATCAATCCGGATGTAATCTCCATCGACTACGAAGAGAAAATGGTGTCGGCCAACGTGGTGTCACTCCAGTTTGGCACCCTGTCGTCGACTACAATACAGGACGGCGTCGTCCCATCCTAAGGCGACAATGGAGGTGGTTAACTTACCACCAACCCGTGACAACGTGAGTGGACTCATCCCACTCACCACATCTCGAGGAGGATCCTGTGGGTTCACCCCGATCTCGTCTTCGAGGTGACTCAATCGGAGGTACGCCCTACCTCTAAGTCTAAAGACAGGAAGATCGAGTCTTGCCGCATGGTCTCTTCTTCAGCGGAAGAGGCACTTCCTGTGCAGACGCGTTCACAACAGAACGTCCAACCCGACGAAGCTGCGTCGAGATGGTGCATCCTGGCACCGTCCCTTCTGTCCAGAACGAGGGCCCGTCTAAGCCCTCAGCAGCCAATAAACAGAAGCAGATAGAGGCCCGCTTCGATAGGCCTCTACGAAAAGAGAATGCTTCGGGGCTAGCCAAGCCCCACAACTTCGACATACTGGCGCAACTCGCCAGTACTCCCGCCCGCCTATCTCTATTCGAGCTCCTTCGTCTTTCCAAAGACTCCCGAGAAGCTCTATGCGAAGCTCTGAAGATGCTGAATCCTTTCTCAGTCAGGTCAAGCAGCCGGAAGATCTCCCGATTGTGTGCAAGCACTGTCACTGTACGTAGGAGGTTATCCCCAATATAACCTTCACCCAACAGGATATGTTGCTCAAACACAATTGACACAACAGGCCGCTGTATTACACAGGGTATATCAGTTCAGTCAAGGTGAAGCGGATTCAGATCGATCCGGGATCTTCCCTTAGCATCATCCCGAAGACGCTGCTCTCAACACTGGAGATCCCAATGTACCAACTGGCGCCCTCCAACACGACAATCAGTGGTTTCAACACCAGCAAAAGCAAACTACTGGGCAAAATACAACTAAAGTTCCACATCGGTAACCTCAGAACCGAGGTCACTTGTTATGTCGTGGACGCTGAAGTCAACTACAATATTCTGTTGGGTCATCCATGGCTGTATGAGTACATGGTGGTGCCATCCACGCTCCACCAATGTATGAAGTACGTGTCCACCAACAACGTCATCCGTACGGAGTTTGCGGACATCGACCCCTTCAAAGGGATTGAAGCCTACTTAACCGATGCCGACTTATACAAGTCACCTGACGAGGAGGAGGCCAATGATGCTGATGAAAGCAGAAACAGCAGCAGAGCCGGACATGGAGCCTGAGGTCACTCCCGATGCTCCTTTGAAGATCCGACTCAATGGCAAACCGCCTCAGAAGTTGCCCCCAATGAGCATTAAGCTATCCGGGAGAGCACCAGCTGCTCCTGAAGCTCCCCTGAAGATACGGCTCAAGGGAAAGCCCCCTAAAACATTGGCTCCTCTTGTGGCAAAACTACAGGGGAAGGCACCAGGCACCTGAGGCGCAGCAGAGGCACCTCTGAAGGTGCGTCTTAAGGGCAAGCCGCCGCCATCCCAGCCGCCGGAGAAGGCTCATGTAGTCCTTTCGGACTCCCAGATCAACGCTGTGGTGGACCCTCCCGATCCTACTCCAGTGCTTACAGATGAAGAGTTGGAGGAATATATCTCGGCCGATGTAGATGCCCCATCTCTCGACAATGTAATCCCACGGGATAAAATCTCGCATTTCATCAATAATAGAGTGTTTTTTAATTATTCTAGTCTTCCACATTGGAATGCCATGTATACATTAGATAACGCTCTGCGGTCGTTGTAAACACAAATAACGACCGTCCATCATGTAAATCGAGTAGTCCCGTCCCAAGGGGTCTGTTACATAGTCCCACTTTGGAGTCGAGACGAAGAATCTATCATCTTCGGCAAGGTTGAGCGTCATCAAGACCTCCCGCCACTCGAGCCAGAACCAGATGCCGGCAGAATACAACTCTATCGGTATACGGACAAGGCAAAGTACCTCATCCAAAAGATGGGTTACGACCTAAAAAGCGACAAAGGCCTGAACTACGACAAAGTACGACGTCTCCCTTTCTGGCTTCCAACATCTAAAGAAAAGCCGCAGGACTACTACAACAAAACTCGACGGGGGTAGGCTATGTCACGCCGTCGTCAACTCCAGAGAGTTCAGACGCAGAGGAAGTTGAACATTCTCACTCATCTGAAGCGTCAACGTGAGATTCGGATACCAGTATTGGATCTGTCTTCAAAAGAGTGCTGTCAGCTAACATGACATCTGCACAATCTCAAGAAGAAGAAGGCGAAGACCAAGCGCCGGAATTCTTTGAAGAAGAACCCTGGGCTCAACGCCTGGGACAACAATGGGAGTCTCGTTTTGAATTACGTGAACCTTCCACCGAAGACGAAGTCGAGCAGATCGACCCTGGGGATGGATCTTCTTCCAAACCCATCTTCGTCAGCAAGAGCCGAAAAGGAGAAGACCGAGAATCTTTAATCCAGCTGGCTAAAGAGTATATCGACGTCTTTGCCTGGAGCTACAAAGATATGCCGGGACTTGATCCCCAAATTACGATGCATAGGTTGAACATCTTGCCTGATGCCAAGCCTATCAAGCAACAACATCGGCGCTTCCGTCCGGACATCATGAACGCCATCGATCAGGAGGTAGACAAACTCTTGACTGGCGGCTTCATCCGTGAAGAGCAACACCCAGATTGGGTAGCCAACGTCGTCCCCATCACCAAGAAAAATAGAAAGATAAGAGTCTGTATCGACTTCAGAGACCTCAACTCTGCTTGCCCGAAGGACGAATTCCCGCTTCCAATCACCAACGTGATGATCGACAACACGTGTGGCTTCGAGTGCATGTCTTTCATGGACGTGTATTCGGGCTACAACCAGATCAAGATATTCCCTGATGACGTAAAACATACGTCATTCAGGACTCCCAAAGGGCGTTTTCTGCTACACAGTGATGCCCTTCGGCTTGAAGA
>JANAVB010026415.1:0-12474 GCA_029216955.1 Iris pallida
CAACTTATTTTGTTTATTGATAACTGAACTTAAGTATTCATGTATGCGACAACTGAGGCTATAACCTGTATCCTGAGATTTTGATTCACAAAACCTGAGATTCAGTCATGTTTAGATAGGTTTGTTTCTAAACTTTTGATTCCCTATTACTGACACCATGTTCTGAACCCTGAACACTGATTTTTTGGCTAGAGTTTGGTTAATGTGGTGTTAACTGTCCTTTTTCCTGAGTTTTCCATTAAAGTGAAATTTCTGAGATGTGTGAAACCTGAGAATGTATAAACCTGAATTTGGATGTTAAACACTGATTTCTGGGTTGGGGATTCATTGGATTGGTTGGGTAGTAATGTGAGCTGTCATGTTCACAGTTTTGAGATCTGAGAATGAATGTGAATACCTGAGAATTAATCCAAATGAACAGTCCTTAAATGAAATCTGATATTAGTGTTTTGGAAAAACTGAGATTCCTATTGACAGGTTGTGTAGATGACTGGGATACATTTGAGTTCACTGTCATTTTCCTGAGGTTAATAAAATCCTGAGATTCCTATTGCTTACACATGTTGACCACACACACAAAACTGTCTTTAAACTGAAAGGGAAAAACTGAGATGTTGGTTATTTTGTTTTTAAAAAAAAACATTTGATTACCATTAGTTACCTGAGAATGTGTTGTTAACTGAGGTTACCAAGATAAGTTTCCTGAGACACAAAACCTGGGATTAAGTAAAGGCCAAAACTGAGATTAATTGCACTCTTTATATCACAGCACACACCACATGGCTCACATTGGCACTGTTTATTTTTCCTTTTTGAACTGAGAATGATATGTTAAACTTTCATAAATAAAAACTGTCTATAGTTCCTGAGAACCTAATGGAAACAGCAATTGTTTTCACTAAATTCAGTCTTCACCCTCACTAACATTGGACAGGCATACATGGTATTACCTATACAGTCTTCTTGACATGTCTTGACACTTAGTTCACTCACTCACATCATTCACTCTTCACATCACAGTCCTACACATTGTTCAGCCACACATACACACACACCCACATGTTACATGTACACCTAGACTCACACACACAATCACCTTCCCTGTTTTGTATGTGTATAAGCATTCCCTATGTATCCCTATATATAAGTACATAGATATGCCTCTATGTACTAATATATATATATATATACATGTAAATGCCTTTGTACCTAAACATGAATACTTGTATACAATATATGATGTGAGTATCCTATCTATGCAATCATGGGTATATAGAGCTAAATGAATGCATGAATATATGTATAGATGATATGTATAATGTGTGATGCCTTGTGGCTTGTGATGTTGCTTGGTTGTATGCTAGTCTAGGCTTGGTTAGCCCTAGTGAGACTTGACTAGACTAGGATTGACCTAGTTTGACTAGTGTAGTTGACTTGGGTTGACCCAGAGTAGACCAAGTCTGACTTGGACCTAGTTTGACCTAGACAGTTGACCATGTTTGACTTAGAGTTGACTTTGACCTAGATTGACCCAGAAATCATGTAGATTGCATAGTAGATTTTATTCACCTTATTCTGAACATGTCATAACCCATACTGCTCTATTTAGGACTTTGTGACTCCGGTGCAGACATCTGATATTTCATTACTCTTTTCAGAGTATCAGGCGAGTACATTCTCTGATAGTTCTTTCATTTACTTGTCAATTACTGTACTTCAGTTCTAGATAGTTTTATGTGATTCTTACAACACGTATGGATATTTCTGGATTCATGTATGCGACACACATACTATTTGTCTGGCCTCTATTTCTGGAACCACTACTGGCATCACCTTCTGGAACCACTACTGGAACCACCTACTGGAATCACCCTGGAATCTTTTGCTGGTATCATTATGTTTGGCTGGACTCATCTCGATTTCTCGTGTCGTTTTCTGGATTCACTTGTACTTGTGGGCGGGGAAATATTAGAGTAGACATGTGAACATTCCCAAATACTGGAACCACTCCCTTGGAATTATTCTGGAACGATAGCCATCCCACACTTGGCCAAGTGTGCGGTGTGCCGTATTACCTACAGCCGTTTACATGTCGATCTCGGTATTTTAAAACACACTGTTAGAGTATAGGCTGGAATCACCCTGGAACCTTTGATCACTGACTGGACTCACCTCATACCGGACTCATCTTGTACTGGAATCACCTGGTATCAGATTCATATTGTCTGGATTTACTTGGGTTTTGCACTTATTACATTTACATTCTGGACTTATATTATGTTGTTCTAGTTCAGCTAGTTCTATTCACAGTCTTATTTGCTATGATTCTTCTCTTGTTTTACTTGCCTTACTTTCCTTGTACCTTAACTGTTTCTCTATACCATCACCTGTATACAAACTACCATATTCATCAATAAAACTGTCTATAACTGCTTTATAGTTCTCTGTCATTTACTTGGAATTTCTTGATGATTTGTACTCGTTCCTGTCCTGACTGGACCTGTTGAAAATATTACAGATGACTGCCCTGAGGACGTTTGCCCTACTTGCCTCGGAGCAGGAGATGGCTTAGCTACCTATGGCCCCGACACTCAGGAGTGATCGGGAGACTAGCTAGTAGACTTGGTTTAGTTTTCATGTTTTAGAATTTGAATTGTAATAACTTGAGATACGAGTTTGTATTTGAGTTTGTTTGAGATATTATTTTAGTAGTTTATAAATGTTGTTGTTAGTCTTTAGTTATAAACTTCTGTGATATCTTATCGTTCTTAGACTGTGATTGAGATTCATTATATCTATACTTGTCCTCCGTTCGGAGTTGAGATTGACAAGTACATTATATAATTGCGTGAGTTGTTGATTAGATAGTAACCTAGGACAGCGTTCTACCGCCGACACTGCGGCGTAGGCTGGACGTACCCACTTCTCGTGCCCTTACTCTAGGGTGCGGGTCGTGACACGTTTTTAGTGGTGGCCCATGCAGGTCGAGTTTATGTAGTGGTATTCGAACTAGAGTATCACTACAGCCTGCGATAGGATTGAGAGATAGGCTTTAACGGAGAGGTACTCAATCACAGTTAGGAAAAAATTCTGCTTCAATTCATGCCATCTACATATCTTACTGACTTGTCTTCTTTGCAATAAACTGTCCTCCTTTGATTTATCGATTCCTGCTCAGTATTGACTTCCTTTTCGATCTGTCTTCAGGATGGTGGAGACACGATCACATCGCTCTGGTACAGTAGCCGCTGGAGAGGGGTCTGCCACCTCTCGTCTATTGCAGCAGCCTGTTGAGACTGTAGCACCTTCTGTTCCTGATCAGACAGGAGCTGCTGTAGCCATTGGGGGTATGCCTCCACTTGTTCAGAGGACGACCCCAGTCATTCCTGAGACGTTTCAGCAGCAGCATCAGCAGCCACCTGCAGGATTGGTTGACGCTGCACACCTGTTTTCATTTGTGGAGAGGATCATGGAGTCCCACCAGCAGCAGCAGCAGCGGCAGACTGCCGATTATCGTCAGGGGATTGACGAGGCCCACCAGCTGGTTCGTACTACAGTAGAGATGGTGACTGCTCGGGGGGAGCATCAGCAGCCTTACCGGAAGGAGAAGGATATCCAGGATTTTCAGAAGATGCATCCTAGAGAGTTCCTGGGCACAGAGGGCATCCATTTTGCAGACGATTGGATCGAGCACATCGAGGAGATATTCCGACTGGCGGAGATACCAGCTCGACTCCAGATCGAGGCAGCGGGCAGCCAGATGCAGGATTTGGCCCGTGTATGGTATCAGGTAGATCCCAGAGTAGGGGTTGAGGGCCAGACTTGGGCCCAGTTTAAGGAACTGTTTAAAGAACAGTTCTTCCCTGATGTAGCCTTGGGAGGTATCGAGGCACAGTTCGAGGCTTTGGCTCAGGGGAACCGGACGGTGGCAGAGTATGCCGGGGAGTTCTGCAGACTGGCCCGGTTCATTGATGATTTGTCTGAGAAGACGAAGGCGAGGAAGTTTCGCCGGGGTTTGATTAGAGAGGTTCGGTCGCTGACTAAGAGCGACCGGAACGCTACCTACGCGGAGATATTTTCTGGGGCTATGGCAGCGTAGGACGACCTGGGGTTAAAGTTGAAGAGGGGTCGGGACTTCCAGGGTGGTAGCAGTAGCGGAGGACCGGCCAAGAGGCCTCATGTGCAGACTCAGCAGGCACAGGCACCAGTGAGAGTGCAGCAGGCACAACATCAGCCTAGAGGACAGGACCACAGGGTGCTAACTTGTGCCTACTGCAAGAAGGCAGGGCATGTTTGGGAGTCTTGTAGGAGGAGACTGAAGGTTTGTCTATTCTGTGGGTCTGGTGCTCACAAGATGATAGATTGTCCCATTGCACCTCCTCTTGGGGGAGCTAGGCCACCTGTAGCTCAGCACCAGAGGGGTGGAGCTTTTGCTATGGCAGTCGAGGAGGACTGACGTTGCAGGTGACGGGTTAGCAGGTTTGACTTCCATGTTCTTCTCTCCCACCTTCATGTGTTATTTCCATTAGTACCTGCCAGGATATGTTATGATATGCTAGATAGCGTAGTTACCCTGTTCGAGACTGTGGAATCATGACCAGTAGGACTATGATCGCATGTTATCTTTCGACCTTGTTGTTTGGGGTTTTGACCTAGGAGGAGTACGATCATCTTAAATTTCGAGGACGAAATTCTTCTAAGGGGGGTAGACTTGTAACACCCAGTTTTCTAAATGAGGGCAATTTTTAAATTTTATAATTATAATCATTTAATAATGATATTTAAATCATATTGTGATTTTTGGTGATTTTTAATCAATTTAAAACTATTTAAAATAGTGATTAGTGATTTTGATGATTAACTAGTTAAACCCTAGTTTTGCTAAACCTAGAGACTAACCATGACCAAGGGAGCCTAGTCATGTGATTAGAATTCGAATTACCTATTTTTAGCCTAAGGGTATTTTGGTCATTTTGATATTTTTGTGAAATTATAATTTATATTAATTAAATATTGTGCTAGCCTTTTTGTAAAGCCTTAACCTAGAAGTTAACCAACCTAGATTAGTCATAAGGTTGAAATTAGGGGTAGAACATTCCTACTAAGTGCCAAGGTTAGTAATATCTAGATATTATTAGGATGAGATATTTCTTTTGAGATATTTGTGAAAAGAAGCCTCAACCAATAGGAAGGCTAGGAATTTGTTGGAGTGATCCTAACCACTCATCTAAAACCCTAACCCTACTCATTTCAACAGCCACACAAGACCCCCCCTCCTATAAAGTCACATTAACAAAGCCTTGGCCTCTTTTACAAACCCTAGAAAAGCCCTACTTAGTTCTTCCCTAAAACTCTCCCCATTAATCCAAATTGAGACCAAATTGAGTCAAATCAATTGCATCATCCTCCCCAACAGTAGAGGATACTTGTGGGGGCTTGCTAGCAAGGTTCGAGGACGATTGAACCGGAGAAAATCGAAGAAGACATCGAATAGAGGCTCTTTACATTGAGATTCTAGCTCTCAATAGGTAAACCTATCTACACCCATTGAAATCATGATTTTTCTTCATAGATGCATTCATTTAGGGTTCCCCTAGGTGTAGCCCAAGTTTGGTAGGAGTTCGTGTCCATTTCGTGTCCGTATCGGACACGTATCGTTGTAATTGAATGGGTATTTGATGAAATGCTTGAATGAAATGAATACTGTTAATTTTCAAAACTAATTACATGATTTTGTAGCACTTGGCATGCTGATCACGAATCCAACACACTGAGCATGTTTTAGGCTCGTGTCCGTGTCCAAATTGGACACGAACACGCTGTACGATACTGTCGTGCAGTGTCCTACTGCTCGACCACGTTTTCTCCGTGTCTGTGTCACTTAGACACACGAAATTTGACACACAGCTGTGGGACATGACTGACATCCTACCCACAAAATTTTGTGGGACCTCGATGTCTGTGCGCGAAGAAATCGAGGCCGCACTGTCTCGTGCTCCCTGTGCACACACGTGAAATCCCTCACTAACACGCTTTCGTATCTTGGACACGACACAGTTTAATGGCGGTACAGACACTTGAACACGAGCCCCTATACCCCTTCTACCTATGTGCACGACCACGACACACTAGGTAGGACACACGTGTCCCTAGCACACTCGACATGCGTGCACGAGGCTGTGCCTTTGCACAGTTTCTGTCACATATTGACACTCGTGTTTGACACGACTTGGACACAGTTTTGGTACACCATGGATACGTGTGTATCACACACACTCGACCCCCCCCCCTCTGACACATGTTATATGTTTTGATTTTGAATGATTTGATTTCGATTATGCAATGTGTATGGGCTAATTTCAGTTCTCGGTTTGACAGTATTTGAGAATTGGGTTCGATTGAACTAACAGTAAATGGGAACCTGATTTTCGAGTCACTGATTCATTGTTTACTGTTTTTAATGTTTCCAAGGATTCAATTCGATTTCAAATGGGTTTCAGTGAGTTATGTTTTAGTTTCAACTTATTTTGTTTATTGATAACTGAACTTAAGTATTCATGTATGCGACAACTGAGGCTATAACCTGTATCCTGAGATTTTGATTCACAAAACCTGAGATTCAGTCATGTTTAGATAGGTTTGTTTCCAAACTTTTGATTCCCTATTACTGACACCATGTTCTGAACCCTGAATACTGATTTTTTGGCTAGAATTTGGTTAATGTGGTGTTAACTGTCCTTTTTCCTGAGTTTTCCATTAAAGTGAAATTTCTGAGATGTGTGAAACCTGAGAATGTATAAACCTAAATTTGGATGTTAAACACTGATTTTTGGGTTGGGGATTCATTGGATTGGTTGGGTAGTAATGTGAGCTGTCATGTTCACAGTTTTGAGATCTGAGAATGAATGTGAATACCTGAGAATTAATCCAAATGAACAGTCCTTAAATGAAATCTGATATTAGTGTTTTGGAAAAACTGAGATTCCTATTGACAGGTTGTGTAGATGACTGGGATACATTTGAGTTCACTGTCATTTTCCCGAGGTTAATAAAATCCTGAGATTCCTATTGCTTACACATGTTGACCACACACACAAAACTGTCTTTAAACTGAAAGGGAAAAACTGAGATGTTGGTTATTTTATTTTAAAAAAAAAACATTTGATTACCATTAGTTACCTGAGAATGTGTTGTTAACTGAGGTTACCAAGATAAGTTTCCTGAGACACAAAACCTGGGATTAAGTAAAGGCCAAAACTGAGATTAATTGCACTCTTTATATCACAGCACACACCACATGGCTCACATTGGCACTGTTTATTTTTCTTTTTTGAACTGAGAATGATATGTTAAACTTTCATAAATAAAAACTGTCTATAGTTCCTGAGAACCTAATGGAAACAGCAATTGTTTTCACTAAATTCAGTCTTCACCCTCACTAACATTGGACAGGCATACATGGTATTACCTATACAGTCTTTTTAACATGTCTTGACACTTAGTTCACTCACTCACATCATTCACTCTTCACATCACAGTCCTACACATTGTTCAGCCACACATACACACACACCCACATGTTACATGTACACCTAGACTCACACACACAATCACCTTCCCTGTTTTGTATGTGTATAAGCATTCCCTATGTATCCCTATATATAAGTACATAGATATGCCTCTATGTACTAATATATATATATACATGTAAATGCCTTTGTACCTAAACATGAATACTTGTATACAATTTATGATGTGAGTATCCTATCTATGCAATCATGGGTATATAGAGCTAAATGAATGCATGAATATATGTATAGATGATATGTATAATGTGTGATGCCTTGTGGCTTGTGATGTTGCTTGGTTGTATGCTAGTCTAGGCTTGGTTAGCCCTAGTGAGACTTGACTAGACTAGGATTGACCTAGTTTGACTAGTGTAGTTGACTTGGGTTGACCCAGAGTAGACCAAGTCTGACTTGGACCTAGTTTGACCTAGACAGTTGACCATGTTTGACTTAGAGTTAACTTTGACCTAGATTTACCCAGAAATCATGTAGATTGTATAGTAGATTTTATTCACCTTATTCTGAACATGTCATAACCCATACTGCACTATTTAGGACTTTGTGACTCCGGTGCAGACATCTGATATTTCATTACTCTTTTCAGAGTATCAGTCGAGTATATTCTCTGATAGTTCTTTCATTTACTTGTCAATTACTGTACTTCAGTTCTAGATAGTTTTATGTGATTCTTACAACACGTATGGATATTTCTGGATTCATGTATGCGACACACATACTATTTGTCTGGCCTCTATTTCTGGAACCACTACTGGCATCACCTTCTAGAACCACTACTGGAACCACCTACTGGAATCACCCTGGAATCTTTTGCTGGTATCATTATGTTTGGCTGGACTCATCTCGATTTCTCGTGTCGTTTTCTGGATTCACTTGTACTTGTGGGCGAGGAAATATTAGAGTAGACATATGGACATTCCCAAATACTGGAACCACTCCCTTGGAATTATTCTGGAACGATAGCCATCCCACACTTGGCCAAGTGTGCGGTGTGCCGTATTACCTACAGCCGTTTACATGTCGATCTCGGTATTTTAAAACACACTGTTAGAGTATAGGCTGGAATCACCCTGGAACCTTTGATCACTGACTGGACTCACCTCATACCGGACTCATCTTGTACTGGAATCACCTGGTATCAGATTCATATTGTCTGGATTTACTTGGGTTTTGCACTTATTACATTTACATTCTGGACTTATATTATGTTGTTCTAGTTTAGCTAGTTCTATTCACAGTCTTATTTGCTATGATTCTTCTCTTGTTTTACTTGCCTTACTTTCCTTGTACCTTAACTGTTTCTCTATACCATCACCTGTATACAAACTACCATATTCATCAATAAAACTGTCTATAACTGCTTTATAGTTCTCTGTCATTTACTTGAAATTTCTTGATGATTTGTACTCGTTCCTGTCCTGACTGGACCTGTTGAAAATATTACAGATGACTGCCCTGAGGACGTTTGCCCTACTTGCCTCGGAGCAGGAGATGGCTTAGCTACCTATGGCCCCGACACTCAGGAGTGATCGGGAGACTAGCTAGTAGACTTGGTTTAGTTTTCATATTTTAGAATTTGAATTGTAATAACTTGAGATACGAGTTTGTATTTGAGTTTGTTTGAGATATTATTTTAGTAGTTTATAAATGTTGTTGTTAGTCTTTAGTTATAAACTTCTGTGATATCTTATCGTTCTTAGACTGTGATTAAGATTCATTATATCTATACTTGTCCTCCGTTCGGAGTTGAGATTGACAAGTATATTATATAATTGCATGAGTTGTTGATTAGATAGTAACCTAGGACAGCGTTCTACCGCCGACACTGCGGCGTAGGCTGGACGTACCCACTTCTCGTGCCCTTACTCTAGGGTGCGGGTCGTGATACTAGGTAATTAATGTAGACTGTATCAAATCTCTGTGGGCAATAAATGTTGATTGCCATGAATATTCACGACTTGTAGTGGCCTGCCACGTGTCCAATTTGCTCGATCTGGGCAATTATGGTGATTGCAGTAAATCTAATTTTGTTAGGATTTGTTAGCACGTACAATCCTAGGAGGATAAGACTGCCACGTGTCTCAGTCGTCGTGATAAGTGCCACATGTCTCCACTGGGTTATCTTGGCAGAGCCGCATATGAATGGGCCACATGAGGATGAACGGCCGCATGAAGATGGGCAGCCGCATAGGGATGAACAGCCGCATGAAGGTGGGCAGCCGCATGGGGATAGGCAGCCGTATGCTGATGGGCGGCCGCATAAAGGATGCAGCCGCATGACGATGGGCGGCCGCATAAAGGATACAGTCGCATGAAGATGGGCGGCCGTATGAAATGGGCGGCCGTATGGAGTGGTCGGTCGCATAAATGCAGCAGCCGCATGACTTGGAATTTGGTAGATTCTGCCAACTGTGAGAAGATTTTCTCCTCTTCCCTAGGAACGCGCCTTTATGTCAGTCATTATTGCACCTTTATGTCAGAGCTGTCATTTGTCAGAGCTGTCAGCCGTCAGGGTATTAAATGCAGCAAAAGACAAAGGGAGGAGCTGTTGAAGGCCACATGGCTCCTCTCTGGGCCGCATAGGATTATTCGAGCCGCATAGACTCTTGAGCCGCAGGGATCCCTGAGCCGCATGGGCTCTCTGAGCCGCATGGAGATCCTTGGCCGCATGGACTTTTCTTATTCTTTTCCATGCTTCTACAAGACCCCCTTCAAAGTTTTTAATTTGCAAAATTGAAATACTTTGAATAAGTAGCATGGCTATGTATAAACTCCTCTGGCCGCATATGGTATTCTGGCCGCATGGATGTCCCAACCGTATGGCCTCCTCAGCCGTATTGGCCAACCAGTCGCATGGACTTTCTGGCCGTATAGGCTGTCAGGCTGCATGAGCTCCGTGCCACGTCATCGTGCCGCGTGTGCAAATCTTTTGTATTAATTGCTGTTGATTTGCTGTCAGATTTTGAAGCCGCTTTTTGGGACGGGATCCCAAGAGTTTGGCCTTTATTTTAGTCGGCTCGTCTCGATAACCGAAGAGTCGGTTTTCAGGCTGCACGTGGATCAAGGCGCCCCCTATAAATATGAACGTGTTCAGTCGGAGAGACTTTTTTACTCACTTCTTCGTCTTCAACTCTAGTTGCCCTAATTTTCTTCCTTTGTCTTCCTTCTCCGACCGTCGGACGATAATGGCCCCCAAGTCTTCCAAGGCTGCTTCTGCTGCTGCAAAGGGCAAGAAAGCGGCTTCCTCATCGGCCACTACACCTGAAGTGCACCCCGATGTCCACCCTCTTTTAAGGGTAAGGATTGGATGGAATATTGAATGCTTTCAATCCTAAAAACCATGGCTCTGTTGTATAATTTATGCACAAGCCTTCATCCTTCGTCTTTATTGAACTGCCTAAGTTCAATCATGATGAAACCGCATATGTTGCGTGGGCCGCATGACCCTCTCATATCCGAGCCGCATGGGGCATGCCCTGTGTTTGAGCCGCATGAGAAGGACGTGAACCGCAGGAGCACTTCTGGATTTGAACCGCATGAAGTCCCATTGAATGGGATCGCATGTGCTCCTGGTGAACTGGACCGCATAAAGCTTCGCTAAGTCGTGCCGTATAAGCTCATCTGCTAAAATAGAACCGTATAAGCTCAACCGAACTGCATAGGCTTTACCGAAGCAGTGCCGCATGAAACCTAGCTGAATTGGGCCGCATAAGACTGCGTCGATCCGAGCCGCATAGGCTCATAGGAGCTTTTTTAAGTGGTTTTGTTTTAACCTTCTTTTAATCCTATTTCTTTTGTCTTTCCTCAGTGGATTTGCCAATCAATCCAGCAGGAGAGCTTTTTGTGGGTTCAGCACAATATGCCCTGGGTGTGCGGCTCGACGACTTAGTTCGACGTGTGTCAGATCAGCTTCCCGCCGATGAGCCGTTGGAGAGGGTGAGCGCCATCAATAACCAGCCTTTCCACTTTCTTGGTACTATGATGAACTCGGAAAGGCTGAAAGAAGAGTATCTGAAACCAGCCTTTCTCTTCGGGGATGCTCTATCCATAAAGAACCCCCGAGTGCTGGACATTTCTGAGAGCTGGGACTTTACTGTGGACGGGATGGAGATCCATAATCCCGAAATGGAACGTCATTTTCTCCTCTCGTGGTTCAATATGGTACCGTTGAGCAGGCAGATGGTGGGTTCCCTAACTCCAACCCAATCGGGGATGTTCGTGGGCAACATCCATTATAATAAGAATATTAGGTCAGCATATACGAGCAGGGACTCGGTCAGTCGGAGCGTGATGGGACTGATTCCGGGTACCTTTATAAATGTATTTGGTCCCAACTTCACGTTTACTCTGGCCGATACCTTCCTGAATCAGCTCGCTCGTAAGGGGTCTTATCCTGTTGGCAAGTTGTCGCTGTTGAAGTGGATACCATCCCTATGTGGGCCAACCTGACCTCATGGATCCTGAGGAAATACGAGGCATTCCTTCGGGAGATTGACCTCTATTATGCCATCCGGGATACCTGTTACGGGTTATCCATTAACAAGCCGTTGTTCATGGCTCTTTTGGAAATGTATAACCGACGGACGGAAACTTTTTTGCGCCCGAAGGGAAGTAGGGACTTGCTCTCCATGAAATGTATGCTGTTTCTAAGCTGCCATGGGGGGCGAGGCCTTTGAAGTATACACCCCAACAAACGAAGAATTCGAGGATCTGGATCGACGATTCCTGGGTTTTGTTGCCGTGTACCAGGAACTGTTATGCCACCACAGTATTTGTCACCAAACGACTATCAAAAAGAACAATAGCTCAGAAGGGAACGCTCCCCATACCACGTCCTGGGTCTCGTATCTTTTCAACTTAAGTCCCTCTGGCCGGGTTTCTACCCGAA
>JANAVB010026416.1:0-83442 GCA_029216955.1 Iris pallida
CTCCACTACAGGATCCTGCTCCCTTTGTAGCAATTGATCAAACACTTAACAATTAAATCAAAGAAAGAAAATTAATCCTAAATTATGCTAACAATTGACTGGATCCAAGAAAATGAAGACTGGACTCTCACCCAAATGTCAACTTCGAGAATTCAAAAGATGAACACATCCACGCAATCAAACAGGAATTCAAGGAGATGATATAACCATGAAAATCACCATTAAATCAATTGTTTATGAAACATAAAGTGACTTATAAGCTTGTAATGATTTGGTCAACTAGAACCGTTAAGAAATCGATCGATCGATCACCTTGATTGACCAAATGATGAAGGAATTTGGTTGAATCAGTGACTGGTTCATCAGGCTCCAGATCTGATCGAACAAGAAAGGAATTGATACGATGAAATCAATCAAGCAGAAAGAAGATGATATGTTCCTTACCATAAGTTCATCGATGAAGATAGAAAATCGACGAATTCATCAATGTACAACGAAGAGCTCTGGATCCCCTGGTCAGTCGTCGAAAAGGAGAATGCTGCTTGCTCACTGGATGTGGATACACGAAGACTTCATTGCTTCAGCGCTCCTTCCTTCATGGTGGATCTTCTGATTTGGAAATTAATCTTAGGAAAAATGAGGAAAGAAGAGCAAGGAATGGAGAATCATTCGATCCATACTTATAGGCTGTTAGCAGCGTGGGAAGAAAGCAATCATTGGCGGGAAAATTCTCTCCCTGCTCCTCTGACAAGTCGGTTAGAGGAGAGAGAATTCGGTTGGCTGGATTTAAAATTCGAAAGGAAGAATTCGATTGAAAATAAAATTAGCTGATCTCACTGTTCACCAGCCTATGATATAAGTTAGAGGAAGTCAGCTGAAAAAGAAAGAGGTAAACCTAAAGGCCAAGTGAAGGCTTAGGAAGGCCCAAATCAAATCAATTGATCAGTAGGCTTGAGCCCATGATTAAAAGACCCACTATTAATACATATCCTAAATTATTTAAATAACCATTTTTAATTTGCCAAAACAAGAAAATATAAAACTTGTTCACTTATTATTCATAAAAAAAAAATTATACAAGGAAAGTGGGGTTACAAATCTTCCCCCTTGAAAAATTTCGTCCTCGAAATTCAAAAATGTCGAAATTGATTCACGAAAACACCCCGAATTATTTATTGAAAATTTGGAAACTCAAGATACAAGAGTACAATCAAGTAAACAATGCAGGGTATCGCTCTCGCATCTCATCCTTGCGCCCCCATGTGGACTCTCCTGGAGAGTGGTGTCTCCACATGATGCGAACGAGAGGAATGGTCTGGTTCCGCAGACGCTTCTCTCTCCGGTCGAGGATCTCTACTGGCTGCTCCTTGTAAGTCAAACTCGGGCCTACCTCCAGCTCAGAATAGTCTACCACATGGCTCGGGTCTGGAATGTAACATCGAAGCTGAGATACGTGGAAGACGCTGTGTACTCCCTCCAAGCTAGCTGGACGCGCTAGTCGATACGTACATCGCCAATTTGTGCTGTCACCTCGAAAGGTCCGATGAATCTCGGACTGAGCTTCCCGCCTCTGAAAACGAATGGTGCCTCTGGTCGACGAGATTCTTCAGGAACACTCTGCTTCTAGCTGCGAACTCCGGTGACCATCTGCTGTTGTCCGCCTAGTGCTTCTGTCGATCCTGTGCAACTCTGAGATGCCCTGAGCCTTTGAGATCAAATACGATAATTACACATAAGAAATTGAATAATACAAACTAACAATGATCAAGAATTAAATAGGCACGAATGGAATGAAGTTTCGGTTACAACTTAGAGGAGCAAAATCATGAAGACACAAACTATTAACTACGATCAAAATTGATAGTTTAACACAAGTGGACCAGGACAAGATCGGAAAACATGGTCAAATAGACATGATTTAAGATTAAAGTTTAGACAAGACACAACGAAGTATGAAATCAAAATCTGGCAATATATAATTTGAGGAAATCAATGATCTAACGATACAATACTAGAAGGTAATTAGCAAGGGTTGATTTGAGGAACGTACGAAATACTCAGGAGATACAGTATCAAATCAGGGTGAACATGCAAGGATTTGTGATTCTCGAAAACCAATAATCATATGAAAAGGGATCATAGTCTCCAGAATATCCAAGAACATGTTGGTATCTGAAATCACTTTGCTTCGAATTCCTACCCCGCCAGTATGTATCTGACTGCAGTGGACTTTCGGCTCCATGACTCAAATAACAATATGTCACCGAATATTCTGTCAACCTTATCCGTTTTCTAACAATCATTGACGAAATAACCCAAGAGATCAAGGTATGAAGAATATGACAAGTCTCGACAGTACTCGAAAACCTATGAGTGTCTGGAATCACTTCAACTTAAAGTTCATGCCTCGCCAGTGCGCTACTGGCTGCAGTGCCCTCAGTCTCCATAATCCAGCTAATGGCTGCAGCGCGCAACTATCATGCCATAGTAGGTCATCGAATAGCCTCTCGACTTTATCCCTAGGAATTTCAAAAGAGTTTTAAGGAATTCAAAATGAATTCAATAGTCCAAGTCACGGAAATGGTAAAATTATCTGACTGTTAGAATACAAGGATTTATTAGGTACTACGAGACGATAAGAAATCCAATCAGTGAGTACAAAAGGGCAGCCAGGGAGGTTTAAAATTTCAGATAGGACGAAGTTTCAAATTATGACGGAATATCAACTGATATCTGGAATGGTAACAAGATTCCATATATGGGACATTATCCCGAAGGGATAACAGAGTCTCGAAGGATGAACTGAGGCAAGGTATCAGATAGAAGACAAGTTTCAAAATAAGAAATAAAATTTCGCACTAGAAACAAGTTTCAATAAAAATGAAATCTCGAGCAAGCTTGAATTGAAACGAATTCTCCAATAAGGTATCAAGTATCAACAAGGTCGTATTTAGGAACTAAAATCTCGAAATAGAAAATCTTAACGAGAAAACAAGGTTTAGAATAGTGACTAGAAAACAGGTTCTAATAGGAGACAAGGTATTGGATTGTAAACAAGCGAATCTCAATAGCAACAAGTCTCGAATAAAATTGAGAATAGGAAATAGAATCTCAAACAAGCATCAATAGAAACGAAGGTTCAAACAAGGTTTCAGAATGATATTTCAAGTAGGAATAATTCTGGAATAGTGCAAGTTCAATTTAGCAAACAGAATATCAATAAACGAGTAGGAACAAGTATCCATAAATCAAGCAAATCTTGGATAGGAGACAAGATCGAAACAAAAATAGTGGGCCAACAACTCTCGACTAGAAACCAAAGTCATGAATGAGGAAACAAGTCTCGAATAGGAAACGAAATCTTCAAAACCTTCAAAGGTATCCTCAACAATGTCCTAAATAGGACGAAGCACAAATAAGGCTTCGAATGAGGAATAGGGTTTCGAAATAAGTCTCGAGTAGGAATTAAATCTTAATTAACACGAAGTTTGATAAAAGAACAAAATTTACAATTAGGAGCCATCACTAGGAAACAAGGTCATGAATGAATGTACAAACGGTATCGAATAATGGATTTCAAACAAATATCGAATTATGGGTCTGAAACGAGTTTGTCGAATATGAAACAATATCTTGAAATAAGCTTTGAACATCAATCAATGTTCCAAAATAAAAACAAGAAGTTTCAAGAAATGATCAATGTGTTAGGAGGAATTTAAGGGAAGACTGGATTATTAATCAAGATACATGGTTTTCCAACCATGCAAAAGAAATCTTCTGTCTTCAGTATTTCCTCCGGGACTGGAATCACTTCAATCTTCTTCACTGTCCTGACGTAGACTGATCCATGTGGTAATGCTCCATTTAGCTGCTGAATCTGGAGAGGCGGGTCCATCTGCTGCGGTCCTGGTGCTCCTTGTGCTTGTTCTCGGGCAATGTGATCAACGGTCTCCGGACAATCTTTGACTTGGTGAGTAGGTCATCCGCAGTACAAGCGTAGTCTCCGTCTTTTGTGGCATTCGTCGTAGTGGCATCCTGAGAGGTGGCAGAAATTGTAAATGATCGTCGGCTGGATCTGAATCTGGATCTCCGCTGGGACTGAAGCGCAGGGCTCTGGCAGGAATATATGGCTGCTGGCGTGCTTGCTGCTGAGATATGCTCCTGATGATGCGACTGGTGGTGTGACCGAAGAAACGCTGACTGAGTGTTGTGACGCTTTGCGGGTCCAGGGTAGTTGATATCTTCATTATAAGTCTTCATGTCTTTCATGAGCTTCAGCTTCCGGTTTTGTTCCATTGTCTGCGCAACATTCTGGATCTCCAGGCTGGTGGCTCTAATCTTCAGAGAAGTCGGACCCTCACATGCTGAGATGATCTTCAGTGGCGGCTTCAAGTTCTCGATCTGCTCCTCGGTGCAAGATATGCACTCTGTGTCGGAAAGTCCAAGGATCCGAAGAAATCAGAAGTCATTCCTGACTCGAAAAATGCATTTGCAAGTCTGGATTGGAAAAGGACGGACTGCTGGTATCAAGGAACTCTTGAAACGTCTCCATCAACTGCGTACTACCCATGGGGATAGTAGTGGCGATAGAAGGTAGTGGAAGCTAGAAACCTTCAAATGTAGGTGGATCAATAGTTCTGGTGTCGCATGCTTTCGAACTATCTGCAAAACAAAAACTGTTAAAATAACCTAGACCTACATACAACAAGTGTTTATAGAATATTAAAATACCTGATACACCGGATATACCTGATATACCCTTATTTCCCGATTTTCCTATGCTGTGATCAAGTTTCCCTAGTGTAATCAAGTCCCCCAATAGTACGCTAAGACCTAGGTACCATTAGGATAGACCTGCATGGGCCACCACTAAAAACATGTCACGACCTGCTCCCGAATAATCGGACACGAGTCGGACACGCCCAGCCTTCATTGCTAGACACAATGAAGTAAGCTGTACCAACTAGGGAGAACTAACCAGATAAACATGAAAGTAGAGAATCACAGCATCTATATAATGTGTCCCAACCAGAAAAGAGATACAATATCTGAATTTATTACAATTCAACTATAAGAGTCTACTAGTCTCAATACATGGAAAGATAAATGGAAAACTAATGAAATACTAGGCTTCTGCAGCCTCTAGGTCAGAAGCAGCTCCAGCTGGCTCAGTAGGGAAGGCAGTATCCTGTCCATAGTAGGTGTCACACAAAGCCTCCATCTCACCTATCATAACATATCCAGTCAGGAGCGGAGCAAGTACAATTCTAGGTAATGAACAAGACATCATGAAATGAAAGTACAAGGAAACATGGAAAGTACAAGAAAATACAGGTGAATAAGTACATGAAGAACAGGGTAAAGTACATGAAAGAACATAAATGTAAGAGCATGAATGAACATGATATGTAAGCACCTGAAAGAACATGATATCACAGGAAATAAGTACAAGGAAATCTCCTGAACATGTGTGTAATGCATTTGAAATATAACTAACTATGTGACCGGCTAGGGTAAGCACCTGAAAGCACCTGAAAGCACATGAATGGTGACTTAGGACCCGCGTGCACGATACGGGGTCTAAGCTAAAACACACCTGAGTTGTTACTTGGGATTGGTCACATAGATAGTATATTTCCCCTCCCCAGATACAAGTAATAAGCACAAGAGAACAAGCGCACCAGAAAGAACATGTCGTGTTGCAATTGTGTCACTCAAGGAAGTACAGGAAAGATAATGTAAAGTACAAAACCGTAGAGTGTACTTGCCTGTCTCCGGGTGATCAAGAAAGAATGATAGAGCTGGAAATCCTCCTGTTTGATTTACAGTTGATAAGTTGACAATAATGATAGGTATTTCTACTACAACAAAACTTGGTTAAACACTAACTTATCTATACAAAACTATCACTTACTATTTCTACAAAAATATCCTAAACTTATGAGAGTATCTAACATTAATTTCCTTATAAAGCAAATACCTAAACTTGCTAATAGTCCCTAAACAGTTCATTAATTTACACATGGGACTGTTCAGTCCATAGCCAAAAATCTCAGGTGACTCAACTACAGATGTTATCTCAGTATTTCCCTTATTTCAATTAACCCCCAGATACAACACTGAATTAATATTGCACCTATAGTTTCAGATTCCACAATTCTGAAACTAAGGCACTGCCTACAGAGTGTTAGGTTCATGATACTGACCCAAGCTATTCGAACTAAATGCCCCATCCTAAATCCAGGTAACTCTCCTTATGGTTTAACCTGGAATCAACCAACTGTTCAACCTAGTTGAACTAAACTTATATAGCAAGCTCAACTGAAATGAATTATAAAACCAATTGTTAAACTTAGATGTCATGAACTGGTAGGTTACATCCTCTTAACCCTGACTGGAAATCATGTGGGTGGCTAAAGTAATTTAAGCATCAGCCAATGGGAACAAAATCCTATGCTGGAACTAACCTGGCAATTAGGTACTGTGAAAAGATTGATCAACCTGTGATTTCCTACCTCAGTCCTGAAGAGGTATTAGTCCTAAATAGGACTGAAATGGATCACTCTAAACAAACTGACATGGTCAGCCTTGTTTAGACTGATACACCAGTCCTATGAGAACTAAAATAACAGCCTCAATCATCTACCCTGTCAGCCAAGACTGAAATAAAAACCTATTCGAATTGACTGCTCCCTGAACTATTAATGAACAGATTCCTATCATGGCATTCAATTACTGATATAAAAGTTTCAGGAAAAAGTCAATCACTGATCAACAATACACAGGAACCCTTCCCATGTTCACATTGAAACAGGGCAGAAAATGTGAAACCAGTTCAAGTATGATTCCCCCATACTGCATATGATTCCAGAAATACATATTGTGCAAGAATGCATATTAGTTCAGTCCTGTACTATCCTAATAGGTTGGACTTCAACCAAGGTTTTAATCTACTCAACTATATGATACATAACTCAGGAATCACATTCTCAGTTACAATAAGACTCAGACTCTTGAAATGGTTCCCAGATTTCTAAATGCTCACTAAAATTACTTGGCAGATATAACAGTGACTTAGAAAAGTAGTATTTCCTGTCATAAGGCATATGGTTCAGAAATAATCTTGAAGTTTCACAACAGGAACAATGAACCATTGCCCATGGGTTTAGAATAGGGTACAACTGAACTGTCAATCATACCTCAACCTGCCAAATGCTTAAAACAGCATAACATAAGCAGCCTCCTGGACATGGGGACTGGTCTAATATGGTCCAGTTATCACCTAACTGTTGATCACCTATTATACACTGCATGATCAGGACAGACTTCAAATCATCTCAGGTCACCCAATGTACCATGGCACTCAGTCACCCTACAACACTTGAATCTCAGGTAATCACCAACAGGAATTTCCAAGCATGTGGCTAACTCTTTAAAAAAAAGACTAGACTGCTTAGCCCACATTTCCATACCCAAACCCATATAGCATTCAGACAGGATTAAAGAGCAGCTGACCATTACAAGGTTCTCGAATGCATTGTACAGAAAACATGATGGATTTGATATCCAATCCTCAATCATTCCTGGACATCTCTATCCTGATTATAGTTAAACAACTAAATCAATGCTTCCTAATACATTGCATCAAGAGATCAGAGGCAAAATCCTCTGATCAGCTGTTAATACACATCCAGAAATTTTAAAACCTATCTATAAAGTCATTTAGGAATTAGAAACTACTCGAGAATTACCTACTCCTACTGTTACTAGAATAACAAGATTTAACTTAAAATGATCTAAACCTTTATAGTTGAATAATTACCTGAGAAAAATATACTAATCAGCTCTTGGTCTTGACAAATTGGCACAAGCTATCTCCACTACAGGATCCTGCTCCCTTTGTAGCAATTGATCGAACACTTAATAATTAAATCAAAGAAAGAAAATTAATCCTAAATTATGCTAACAATTGACTGGATCCAAGAAAATGAAGACTGGACTCTCACCCAAATGTCAACTTCGAGAATTCAAAAGATGAACACATCCACGCAATCAAACAGGAATTCAAGGAGCTGATATAACCATGAAAATCACCATTAAATCAATTGTTTATGAAACATAAAGTGACTTATAAGCTTGTAATGATTTGGTCAACTAGAACCGTTAAGAAATCGATCGATCGATCACCTTGATTGACCAAATGATGAAGGAATTTGGTTGAATCAGTGACTGGTTCATCAGGCTCCAGATCTGATCGAACAAGGAAGGAATTGATACGATGAAATCAATCAAGCAGAAAGAAGATGATATGTTCCTTACCATAAGTTCATCGATGAAGATGGAAAATCGACGAATTCATCAATGTATAACGAAGAGCTCTGGATCCCCTGGTCAGTCGTCGAAGAGGAGAATGCTGCTTGCTCACTGGATGTGGATACACGAAGACTTCATTGCTTCAGCGCTCCTTCCTTCCTTCATGGTGGATCTTCTGATTTGGAAAGTAATCTTAGGAAAAATGATGAGGAAAGAAGAGCAAGGGATGGAGAATCATTCGATCCATACTTATAGGCTGTTAGCAGCGTGGGAAGAAAGCAATCATTGGCGGGAAAATTCTCTCCCTGCTCCTCTGACAAGTCGGTTAGAGGAGAGAGAATTCGGTTGGCTGGATTTGAAATTCGAAAGGAAGAATTCGATTGAAAATGAAATTAGCTGATCTCACTGTTCACCAGCCTATGATATAAGTTAGAGGAAGTCAGCTGGAAAAGAAAGAGGTAAACCTAAAGGCCAAGTGAAGGCTTAGGAAGGCCCAAATCAAATCAATTGATCAGTAGGCTTGAGCCCATGATTAAAAGACCCACTATTAATACATATCCTAAATTATTTAAATAACCATTTTTAATTTGCCAAAACAAGAAAATATAAAACTTGTTCACTTATTATTCATAAAAAAAAATTATACAAGGAAAGTGGGGTTACAGTCATCTCTTTTACTTCATATATTTCCCAGCATTTCATGTATCTTACTCTATAGCATATTAATATATCCTGTCATATTATGAACTGCATGAGATGTATTGTGCTTGCTCCCATCCTGACTGGACCTGTTGATAAATTTTACAGATAGCTTGGAGGTTACTTACTGGCCTAGAGAAGACACAGTAGAGGTTGGAGTAGATGGCTAGAGTTTTTCTTATTTTATTTTCAGTTGTCTTGAGTTGTATTTATTTTATGCTTGTTTGAGTTGATGTTGATAACACCGAGATTTATTCTCTCTGTTGTACTTCTCTTGTGGATTTATAGTTATCTTATCGTGCTACTTCTAGTTTTGGTGATTGAGTTGTATCCTGCTGTGATTGTCCTCTGTACGGAGAGTATATCATATTGTATTTAAATTTAATTGTGACCTAGAACAACGTTCTACCGCTGATACTGCGGCGTAGGCAGGACGTACCCACTTCTCGTGTCCTACACTGGGTGTAGATCGTGACATATTTTTAGTAGTAGCCCATGCAGGTCGAGATTCGCATTTGTGCGAAGTCGTGATAGTACGACGATTAGTTGTACTGCTACGCACCTGCGATTAGAGATAAGGAATATGTGTTAGAATGAGAGGATACTCAAGCACTGCTAGAATTTCTTGAGAGATTCCTGGGACGACCCTTGAGAATCTTATTTTAACTTCGATTTGAAATCTCTCTTTTTTTTTCCTTGATTTGATTCACCCTTACTTCCTGTTATTGAATTTGATTTTTGATGGATTATTGTTGAATTTTGAATCTTGATGTTAGTTGTTGAATTTGAGTTTGTATTTATGTATATGTGTGTGCGTATATATATATATATATATATATATATATATATATATATATATATATATAATATAACATCTTTTTGGAATTAAGGTATAACCTGATAACATACTTGATAAGGACAGTGAGAAAGGTAAAAGTCTAGTTTATTTAGGAGTTTAGAATTTATCGCAGTCATATTTGCTAGCATGACAAGAACGTAGAGCCTGATTTAGATATATTATCCTAGTTATGAAATCTAGATTTTCTTGCAGCTATACCGGATGGCGTGGTAAGAATTCTAGATAACATGACTATAGGGTGTATACCTTTATTATGGACTCTATTGTTTATTATAGCTATGCTTACTGGCGTGGCGAAATTCTGACAACATGATTTCAGGAAGACGTGTATGGTATCAGATTTTATCTTAAATGGGTTCATTTCTTTTCAACAGTTGATGAAGAACAGATTTTATCATTATTTCTTTCTTTCCATTATTTTTTGTATTACCATTTAAAAAAAAAAAAACTGTCATGATTACATCAATCACCTGTCTCGTATCTAATTCTGTCAGCTATACTTTGAAACCCTTGAATCTCCATATCTTTTCACCTTCGAAAGGTCGAGAAAGTAACATAAATCATCTAACTCGGAAAAGACTTGATTTGTTATCTTGTGATAATCTTGCTAGGGGTATAATATGATGAACCTTGATATAGGTTTGGGATAGAGATGCGACTGAATTTGAGGATGAAATCAAGAGATTTATATTATCAATTTAGGAACAATCATACTTCGAGAAATCTTTTGGGTATGAATAATTCATAGATGTGTTTCATAACTGATGAGGATATTCGAGGTCAACTTAGTTTCGAGAACTTGGATAAATTTTGGTTATTGATTCTTGAGACATTACACTTTAAGGCTATGATGTTAAATTTAGGAATTTAGTAACAGAGAAGAGATTTTAACTATATGCAATGATGATACGAAATTGAATAAGATATTGTAAGAAATGCCTAGAAACAGAAAGATCGCAAGGATTTGAGTTATATAAAATATAAAAATTTTGTGAAAATTTTAAATTTCAGGAGAATAATATTGAAGGTGTACGTTGAAGGAAATATGAAGGTTGAATTTATAATGAAGAATAAGTTTTGTAAGACCTAGTGGGTTTAGATTTAAATAATACAAGGAGAGTAAATTGAATAAGTTCAAGGATTACATAAAACTTGATTTAGAGGCTTCGGATCCAATTTAGGACAAGGTGGAAGAATTTAGATTTATGATGATTAAGTGGTCAGTTTTGATTCCTAGTAAGAAGGGTATGCTTCATGAATAATGTCTCGAAATTTAGAAATTTAGCCTATGGTGATCATGGCAAGGTCAAATCTTTATGACGGAAGGATATAATTTTGTTGGTAGTCATATAAAGGTTGATTTTTATATCGGGACTTGTGAGATAAAAATATGATTGGCAAATGATAAACTTGATAGTATCAGAGAGGGAAACTTGACTTTCCTATGAAATCTTTTCTCTTGTTTTCCCTTTAAAAGGAGAAATTTGACATTCCATATCTTTGAATCACCCTTTAAAGTTTTTAATATCATTGAATCCTAGCTCCCTTAATTACGACCAATCGACTTTGATCATCTTTTCTTATCATATTAATATCTTGGGTCGTACTCAATTGAATTAAATTTAATTGTGACCTAAATCTCTATCCTTGTATGCTCGTGCTCAGACTTCGATGACCTTGTCCTCCATATTGCCCAAATCTTGATTACCCAGAATTGATCAACTTTGTTTGTATCGAGACTAAATTTTCTTAATATATATTATGATTGGATTTCAATGCTATTGACATTCTTTAAACTTTTGATTTTGATTTTCTTTGAATGGTACCCTTTTATAGATAATTACTAGTTATCTTTATTTTATTTTTGATAATTACCAGTTTTCATATAGGATGGTAGACTGCCTTACAGCCTTGATGATTTGTTGTTTTGTATCTTTTCCAGTTTAGCACCCCAGATTGCTTGTATGTTTTGATACCTTGTGAATGCCTTGTGCTGTAGTATGGCTAGTATAGCTAGATGAGACCTCAGACTGATTGTCTGCCATGACCCTGTATGTTATTCTTTCAAATTGCATGATTTAGATGAGCTTCTAAGACCATGATTGTTGGGGACGGGACTCTAGAAGAAGTACGACCATTAATTTCGAGGACAAAATTTTCTAAGGCGGGTAGACTTGTAACACCCACTTTTCTAAAATGAGGATAATTTTAAACTTTTGTAAAAGTTTATTATTTAATAATAGGATTTATGATTTATGAAGATTTTTAATTAATTTAATACTATTTAAAATTGGTGAATTATAATTTTGATGTGTTAGCTAGTGAACCCTAGAACTGTTGAGCCTAGAGACTAACCATGACCATGGGAACCTAACCATGTGATTAGAATGACTATTTACAACTTTTTAGGCTAAGGGTATTTTGGTTATTTTGTGACTTTTGAATTATTTAGGATTTTGATTAATTGGTAAATTTTAGATTAATTTAATAATATTTAAATTGATGTATTATGATTTTGGTCATTTTTTATATTTTAATATTTTGAGAATTTTTATATTTTAATATTGATTTTATGGGATTTGTTTTGTCGGATTTGAGTTTCGTTTCGTTCCGACTTGTGTTAGTGACCGGGTAGCTTAGACTGTAGACGAAATCCCAAGTTTAGTTAGTTATGGCCCAAAAACCCCACTAATTAAGTTAGTGAGTTTAGACTAATCCCACTTGTTAGATTGGTGTCACGACCCGCTTCTGAATAATCGGACACGAGTCGGACACGCCCAGCCTTCATCGATGGACACGACGAAGTAAGCTGTACAATTCTAAGGAAAACTCTAAGATACAAGATATATAAAACAACACAGCTATATACACGTTCCCAGAATCACCACAATCCACAAGTTATTGGTACAAATCATCCAGAGACAAATCTGATAACATGAATAAAATTATACAATCCTGAAATCCTCAATACAATACATGATAAATTTTTTTAAAACAAATCTAAGAAAGGATCTAACTATAACTTTGAAATTCTAAATCTATCCTGAGGCACAACTCTATCCTGACTTCGGGCTCTGGCCCATAAAGATGGAACATCATCCTCAAACATACCTGCAACGTATCCTGTCAGAAAAAGAGCAAAGTACAACCCCGATAAGAAGCACTAAACAATGTAAATTGAAATGCATGAAAAGAATCACAATATAAACTATGGTACAAGACAGGAATATGAAACTGTGGTACATGAATAACGATGAACTATAGTACCAGATCCTGAACAATGAACTATACTATCAGTGTAACATGCATTTAAGATAACTATCAGAGTATGTGACCGGCTGGGTAAACAATGAACAAGAGCACATGAATAATGGTACGACTTAGAGTCCCACGTGCACGATGTGAGACCTAAGCTATTAGCCAATGCCTAGCTAAAATAGGATTGGTCACATATTATAACGCCCCAGAACCAGAATACTGGAGAGCGGGGGCGTACATAGCCAGCTACGCCTACCGAAGTGCAATCCACCTCGCTATACGGTCACGGCTGTCTAGATACAAGAGGGTTTAACTATAAGCCATCAGTTCCTATGGTCATGAACAGGCCTATTGTCTAAATCTCAAGCAAGCAATATAGTCACAAGATGTCAGAACACCAAATATACAATAGTAAGGCGTCCCATACATTACATATTCGGATGATCATGAAGCTAGTCGTACAAAATGTCAAGACTAGCAAGAGTTTCAGTCATACATGATCAACCCCAGGATTTGCCAATCATGTTACAGCCCGTAGGCATATAGTAAATAAAGGTACAACCGAGCCAACACGTGCTCATCGGCTAAACGCCTCAAAAGAATAATTTTACAATAAAGTGGGAGAACAAAATAAACCCACTCGTTGCCAGGGTTATACCTGGTGGTCACCATCTGGCTGGAAGATAGGTAGATCCTCTGGAGCTGCTCCGATATCCGGCCATACAAAACCAGCTGGGTCAGACCCCAGAAAGAGCAAGTGCCACAAAGAAGGCTTTACTTAGGAACTAAAACCAGCACATCATAAATGATTATTAAAGATAATTATACAATACTGATAATAACAGGGGCAACAATAATGAATTGAGTACGAGAAAACCATTCAAGTAGCCAGGTCGCAACCCTTAAACCAAACAAGGACCGAGGTTGTAACCCTTCACCTGAATAGAAACCCGTCTCAAATACTGCTGGAAAATAAAACATGATGAGCTCGATATAGGGTGAAATAAGACAATAAACGAAGAGAGGATAAAGAACTGCTCCGGGAGCCAGGTTACAACCCTTAAACCAAACAAGGACCGGGGTTGTAACCCTTTGCCTGAACAGAACCTTGCCCCTGATCTTTATTGTTAAGGCATGCATAGGTAATCATGTCATGTCACAATCTTGTAAAACGTGGCGTGCATGTCATGGGGTGCGATAGGACAATAAACGAGGAGAGGACACAGAACTGTTCCGGGAGCCAGGTTACAACCCTTAAACCAAACAAGGACCGGGGTTGTAATCCTTCGCCTGAACAGAACTGGTCCCCCGATCATTATTGTTAAGACAAGCATAAATAATCAAGACGATATATGATAAGATAACCATGGGACTATTCAGATAGCCAAGTTAAAACCCTTAAACCAAACAAGGACCGGGGTTGTAACTCTTCATCTGAACAGAACTTGGTATCTCATCATTTATCGATAAGTAAGGCACAGGAAAATCAGGTCATATTACAAATCTTGTACAAGATCAGGACAAGACTGAACTGTGCTAGACTACATCCAAACAATCACGGCCACGCAAAGAGTACGACTTGATACTTTAACTAACTAGGATTATCACAGGCCTAGTTACTATCAAAATGCAATGAGATTATTCCAACAGCCGCAAGCGCTGCAGACCATCCAGGTTATCCAGACGCAATTAGGGGATTGAATTCATGCGGGTACATTGTCCAAGAACACATGTACCCTTAAGTATCTTGGTGAGTGCAACACATGACAGTGTGCTGGAAATGTGCCCTATTCGTCGGTAGGCTACAAATCCCATGATGGGGCGCCCAGATAACGAGATTGCCTGTGGCTGGAAAATCTCTTCATGACTACTGGATTTTTCTAGTAATTAGACTTAGTCAATTTCAGTAGGTACCCCTGACCGTGGTACTCAGGGATTCCCATCCTAGACATGATGCAAGAAAGTACTTGTTTATTTGTACAAACACAATCGTCCACGGTGTCCAAGCCATTTATTATAGTCATGTCATACAAGCCGTCACAACAGCTTCTAATAATTACCATCCTTCGTACTTTTTATATCTTGTTATGTCACGTCATATCAAGTACTTGCCATGCCATGCCATTATTAGCCGGTTATATCAATCAATCCATGATTCGCCAAGTCATGGAGAGTGCAAGAGTCATAAAGTCAACCGGGTATGCAAAGGGGCTCATGGCTCTACGCGAGTGAGCATTTACGCTAGGCCAAGGGCCTTAAGCGTAAAACGGCTCTACGCGAGCGTGAGCAAAGGCACACGTGGGTGATGTTTTTACGCTAGCCGGGCTTTACGCAAGCAAGATATACGCGCGTAAGATTTTACGCGAGTAGAACTCTATGCAAGAGTAATACTCAAGCATGACTTTACGCACACGAGAGTCTGCTCGAGCCATGAGTTTACGTGAGCACGATTTTACGCGAACGGGAAGGCCCCGAGCGTAAAATAAAATAAGAACTCAGCATAGAACGAAATATGCTGGCACGTAATGTGTGTGCGTAAAAGGCTGAAAATATCACGCTGACACGTAAAAACGTGGGCGTAAGGACTGAAACATTATGCTGGCACGTAAAACGTGTGCGTAAAACTTCATCCTCTTCCTATGGCCAAGACAACGCGTAACGCTCATGAACTCGAGGAACTCCATCCCGGCCAAAACTTGGTGAAGTCCGGCCATCCCAAAACCAAACTTGCGTAAAATCAGAAGGCCTATTACAAGGAACTCTTAGTTTTCAAAAACAAGCCATTTTAGTAGATCAAAACCAAGAAGATCAAAATGCTAGAAACTTAGATCTACATGGAATGAGCCATGAAATTTGAAAACGCTAAGTACTAAAGTGGCTTAAAATCTTGCGAAGAAGAAAATGGAACAATAAAATGTGAGTTCCTCCATGAAGCAAGTTGCACTTGCCTAAACCTCTCTCTGGTAGGTGAGGAGAGTAATGGTGGAGAAGAAGAAGTAATGAAGAAGAAGAGTTAATGATAAGCAAAATAAAGAGAGAGAGAAAAGTAGGCGGTTAATAAAGGAAGAGCATGTAGGTAGGGGGTTGGTCCCATGAAAACCAAACCAAGCCGAACCGAACCAAGTAATGAGATACCAGGATAACCATGCCAGAAAACATGCAATATACACATACGTATACTAAAATACGCAATACGAACCACGATCGTTACACATATATGTAGTATTTCCCACCCAATGTACAAGTAAGAACAATAAACTATGAACAATGAACGATGAACGATGAAAAATGAACAATCGTGTGTACAACATGTCAATATGAGAACATGAAGCAAGACAGAAATACAGAGTAAAGCGTCCGAGTCAGTGTACTTGCCTTTGCTCTGGGATATCACGAGTGGATAGTAAACTGAATGTCCTCCTGTTAAAATTTTTGGTACAATTGATTAAATTATATACAAATTTCTAGTTAAAGATTTCACCATCTAATCATGCTTACATAAGGTAATCTAGCTACATTCTAAGGTTCCCATGTATCTTTATTGATAGATAATATACACAATATTCATAATACTTAACTACCTAGATAACAGAGTTGCAAAACTTACCACTTGATCTAATTTTAAACAGTTGGAAGGACCCATCCCTTATAACTCCTGTACACCACTAACACAAGTAACTAACTCAAGCTAGAGTACCCTAAGAATAGCAAACTGCTGCTAAACCAATTTCTCAGTCAGTTGTATTAACTGACAGCCAACCTATATCATATCAATAGACACTAATACTCATACTGCCTCATGTCACTGCAATCTTTGTTTCCAGAGATTTTCTCACACCCACAGTTCAGGTAGCCTTCACTGATATCCCCTCATTAGTAAACAATTGTCAAAAAATATATCAGTAGACAATTGTCTACTAATACCAGGAATCATTCAAGACTTTCTAAATAAAATTCCTTAGCCTTCACCCCATGGGTTTCTAAAGAAAGCAAGGCATGGGCAAGTCCTGCTATATCTCAACCCATTATTTCACTTAGTATCCTGCAGATTCCAAAGTAGAGGTAATGAATTCTACAAGTTTTAGTTCAATCCAACCAACCACAGTCGAAGGTTGATACCCTTAGGGATCAATTAAACACCCCTGCTAGGAGACAATGTCAGGATTTAATGGAGAAACATCATTCCAATATAGAATAATGAATCATGGCTTAAAATGACATTACATAAAGTATACTTAATAGGTAACAGGGTACCCATGCTTATATCATGCTTCAAGGATAATTTACTTCAATGTTTATAGTAGTGCATGGTCAAGAATCTGAGATGAAGCCCTCCCTTACCCTATGTTAATTGACAGTGCTTCAACATTACAATAAGCTAGAAATTTGTTAACTGCCAGGTTATTACAACTTGATAATGGCCTTTCTACTCTTTATCAATTCTCAGACCTGGGATTGGAACTAAATAAAATATCCAGTTCGAGATTAAACCCAAATTAAACCTGGCAACTCTTCTTAACTAATTCAGATACAGCCCAAGTATGAGTCTCAGGTTGCTTTAAGGGAAAGTAGACAGTCCACAAAAGTGAACAATTTAGAGATTCACTAACCTGTATCAAGTCAAGGATGTACTCCTAAATTCAAAATGTAACAGTAACAAATTTCATTCCTAACCCATCCTATCATAAAACCGATATAAGGAGAATTGGAAGTCAAAAGAAAATCATTCTTATTTGAACAACAACTTAATCATGAATTTCTGATACCATGCAATACTGGTTTTCTTGCAACTTCATGTACCAAGTCTAACTGATACTAACAGCTCAGGTAAAGATATCACTACACTCTTTAATGTCTGAAGGAAACAAAAGTTTATAGGAACTTACTGCCAAACTAACCATCCTATAGTATTTGAATTGGTCCTCTAACTATCCTGGATTATGAGGCCTAACTCATTGTACTGCTATAGCTCACCAAAACTTCTTAAAGGAATATCTACAACAGTTATTATGTCGAGGTTACATCCTGTCCTAGCAACATTAGCATCGACCCAGTACTGAATAATCGAACCTCCCTTTTGGGCTCAGCATTGAAGACTGATGTGGTCCAACATTTAGAAGTCTCCTCTAATACTCAAATTGACATTCCTACTACCTAAAAGTTCTGCATATTAACAATCCATCAAATTGCTAGCCTACATTGCTCACACAATCAAAATTTCATACCAGTCGTAATCGCAAGGGAGGCATAAACCCAATCATCTGAACTGTCATCATAGACAACTTCTCCACTAGACACGACGCAAGGACACAGAATCTAAAGTAGAAAGGATGTAACAAGGGGTTAAGAATATATACCCGAGTCTAAGAATGCACTGCAGAGTCCGATACCACTATCCGCGTGTCCAAAGCAATCCTCACGGCTGGCTCAGTCCTTTTGTCGAACAGTTAGCGTATAAGAAAAGAAAAAAATATATGAGTTTAATTTGAATTGTATCAACTCCAAATTTGGAGAGAATCGAACAGAACTCACCAATCGATCTTTCTAAAACAACAAGCTCTAAGAATCAAAACTGATCCATAATTGATCAAATCAGAAAATCTCACCAATCGAACTCTAATGTTTCTATGAAATTGCAAGAAAGGGAAATAAGGAACTTACTGAATTGATTGCTCAAGTGCATCGATTGGTTAGTTTGCAGCTCAATTGATCTTTCGAGTCTCTGTCAGAGATCAATGTCATCGAAGACAACTCGAGAAGAAAGAATGGAAGAACATGCCAAGTAAGAACGAAGCTGACCTGTCAATGAGCATAACTCCTTGCTGCAGATCTCCTTCTTTACACACGAAATGATCCCGGTCGCCACGACCATACTTTGATGGAGTGCTCGAGGAAGAAGTGATTGTAAATTTGAACAGGGCTTCGCTAATGTGGAGGTGAGTGAAGAATGAGGGCTCTGGGGATTAATTATAGGCGAGGCAAAGAACAGACAGGTGGTTAGGGGTCAGCATGGATAGGTTTAAGCAGTTGAGCGGGCAGGTGATTGGCGACGACAGCTGGAGAATCGGTTAGACAGTTGAGGAGAAGCGACATCGTCGTCCAACGAGCACAGCAAGGAGGGAAGGAGGGAAATTTGAAATGTGAAAGGAGCTGGGGGTTGGGTTTTAATCCCAACGGTCTGCACTAGTGGGCTGGGTTAGAGGATATTGGCCTAAAGGCCAAGGATGACTATGGATTTAATAAAAATTAATAAAATGAACCACTAAATTTATTTAAAAAAGTAAATAAATTAGCCAATTGAAATATTCTTAATAAGTTTTTAGAAAAATATTTAGAGAATTAGGATTTGATTAGGATAATCTAAAAATTTAAATTAATCACAAGAGAAAAATATTATTATTTAGAAAAGTGGAGTTACAATTGGTTAAGTTAGAGGCTTAAATTTAACCCTTTTGATCCCAAACTTGAACCTAACTTAAAATTAACCAAGAGGACTAGTTGAGGCCTTATTGGACTTTCCTCCAAGGTCCAAATAGGGTTTAATGGCAGCCACTATAGGTAGGTTAGCCTCCCTTTCTTTTATTTCATTTTATCTTGCCTCTTTTCCTTCACAAAGTGTTCTTTCCCAAATTAGAGAGCTCCCCTCTTTGATTTAATCTCCAAATCCTTACATCCCTCCACCAAAACTTCTATCCAACCTTCTCATACTACAAAGGGAGGGTGCTAGCAAAGATTTGGAGCAAAGTGCAAGAAGGAGTGTCCTTTTTGGAAGATCTTTGTGTCGGAGCCGTGTCCTTGGGAGTATCATTGGGATTCCACTCCCAATAGGTAAAACCAACCCTCTAAATTGATTTTCTATGCATATTAGTTAGTTTTGAATCCATAGGATCCACCCCCATGCATGTACTCCATTTAGATTCAAATTTGAGGCCATTTGGAGCTCTCTTGCGGATTTTAGATATGTGTCTTGTGTCCTACTTGATAGATCCCAAATTAGGACACCCCATGTGTATGTATGATGATAATAGTTTAAATAGATATTTAAATTCAGTTTTAGAACGGTTAGAGAGTGGATTGATCTTAGTTAGGATGGTTAGAATGAGTTTCATTTGGATACCTATATTGGTATCTAAGTATCTTGGCCTACATGTGTTTTTTTTGTCCAAAACAACTCAAATTCGTCATAATATTCGTCCACGTTTTTTATTAACCAAAGCAACTTAGAAATATCATAACTTTTAGCTTAGAACTCCTATTAATCTCCCTTTTTTTAAAAGAACCGTATCGAAGTTAGCTTTCCAAATATATTTTAATAAGCCAAAATCATTCTGAAACTTTCTATAAAACTATTGAGTGTCAGCTGTCCGAAAGACAAACGCGTTTCGGTATTTTTGCGATTCCGGGAGCTTCCGAACACGGACACGAAAATGTGATCCGTTTGAAGTTTCGAAAAGCTAACGCGAAGGGCTATGACATACTTTAATCCTACAATTTACTGAAGGCCCAATTGGTACAGTATTGGTTTTAAGTAGAAGAGTGACTATACAACATAGGCATTTTGTGTAACCTATGAGCCAATGTAGTATAGATTAAATGAATGTAGAGTATGTAATACATGATATGTCAGATGAATAAAATAATATATATGATATGTATCTTTACATTAATGTATATATATGGTGGAATGCAAGCATGTAGGAATGTAATCAATGTAATGTATGTAAGTAATGCATAAATGTATGAATGTCACGACCCGTACCCTAGAGTAAGGGTAAGAGACATGGGTACGTCCAGCCTACGCCGCAGTGTCGGGGGTAGAATGCTGTCCTAGGTCTCATGCATCTAACAGTATAATGCTAAGCAGTTATACTCCTCGAATGGGGGTGACATAGCAGAATGTAAACTCAATCACAACTAAGGAAGAAGAAGCATGATATGATATAGAACTCAAAATGAAATACAGATGATCAGAAGAGTCTAAGTGTCTAAGATAACAACTCAGCAAACATCCAGAAATACAAAGTCTCAATTACAGAATATGAAAGAATATATACAATCCAGATCTCAAATGACAGAAATAATAAAAACCTAGACTAGGGAGCCTCAGTCTCTATAGCTAGTGGATCCGGCTGGAAATCCAGATCACATGTGTCATCTAGAGTTGTCCCATAAAAAGTGTCAACACCAGCCTCATCCTCGTCCTCTGTAAACATATCAACGGTGCCCAATCAGGACGGAGCGAGCACAATACATCTCAACATATCATAGCAGGTTAGAAAATATAACCATACAGTAAAGTAAGATACAGAAAGCTGAAAGAAAGTACAGAATGTAAAGGAGATAGCTGTAATGGAAATATCTACTAAATAGAGAACTAACAGTGGCTAGTGAGTCAGAGTACAATATAGACATGTGAATGGCATATGATGATTCTGATGTGTAGGAGCGTAAAAAAGTGCTTTGTGGACTAAGTCAAAGGAATTGAGGACTTTACGCAAGCAACTCTATGTGAGCTATTTATGCCAGGGCTATTTTTATTTGACATTATGCGAGCTACTTTACGCTAAGGCAGTCCATTGAATTTTACGCCTGGAGACAAACTGTCAGGCCGCATTTAATGCAGAAGATTGATTTGACAGAATGATCTTGCTGACAACATGAAAACACAGAAGTCGAGGAGATCGGACTTTCACAAAACCCGATACTTATCGTGTGGTGTGCAGAGAAGGCTATTTTACGCTCAATAAAGTCACTTCTTTTTACGCACTATAGTTTCGAGATTTTGCGCTCAAAGCTATTGTGAGCGTAAAGTCTATTTGGGCTAAGTTTTACGCTCAAGGCTATTTTAGCCACTTTATGCTGGAAAGTTATTTTGAGTTGTTTTTACGCCAATTTGCCACTTTACGCTCATGGCATATTTTGGGTCATTTTTACGCCCGATCCTTCCTGACTACTTTAAAATGTGGGTTGTCTACGTGGCTATCATGCCACATTTATTGAAGAACGTGTGTACGTGCTCCCTTTTTGTTGAAATAATGGAACACGTGTCAACATGCACAGAGGGTGACTTCCATCATGGGTAACGGTTGCTAGCGTAAAGACTGGATTATGCTGCTTTTTACGCACAAAAGTAAAAGTCTATAAATAGACTTATTTTTCACATAGATAACACCATGAGGAGAATATACAGAGATCAGAGCCCAGAGACTTTGATTTTTCGGAGCATTCTTCTTCAAATTTTTTCCAGAACAGAGTGAAGCAAAGCAGGAAAGCATTCGACCTCGCCATCAGTGCCCAAGTGTGTTGATACCTTTCTGGTGACTTAGTTCTTCTGGCTGTTCATCTTCTAACAGTACTCTTCATCATCATCGTATGGTCCAAGGAACAAAGTGATCGCCTTCAGATCAGACTTCCATAGCAATACTTTCCAGAACAATTTGTACATTCTGTAATTTCTAGTTTTATTTCAAAAGCCAATTTTTAGGTATTTTGTTAAGTGAAACAAAATGGTGACTCTGCTGGAGAAAACCTTCTCTTCTGACGAGAAGGCAATTGCTCAATATGATGATGCGTTGGTCGGATCGACCAAGAGAGCCTCTGGTTGTGCACTTCGACCAGATGCCTACGAAGAAATGCTCAGGACTGGGGGTAGTGCTCACTGCTCCAATGTTCAGAAATTGCGGAAGGCGCGAAAAGTTTGGATCCCTAAGTCCAAACCATCCTCGGATCTCCCTGTTGTCTCTGAAGGCAAAGGCATCCTTCCTACCTGTTGTGGAGACTCCCATCAGTGATGAGGCAGTCTCTACTTCAGCGATGCGCGCGGGCGTAAAAACCAGGCTCCCGTTTGTAACGAGGCAGCCTCAGTGTTGCGCCATGAGCGTAAAAAACCTATCTCCCGTCGGTGTGACGGGAAGATTTCCAAGTTTTACGCCAGCGCGTAAAAATGAGGTATTACGTCCAGCGCGTAAAAACCAAAATTTACGCACTGTGCATAAGAACAAGTCTCCGTCTGTGACGCGGTAGACTCCAATGCTTACGTTCTGAGCGTAAAAATAAGTCTCCCGTCTGTGATGCGGTAGAGACGCAAAATTACGCTCCATGCGTAAAGGAAAATCTCCCATCTGTAGACGTGGTAGATACTCATGTTTGCGCTCCATGCGTAAAGGTAAATCTTCTGTATGTGACAGTGTAGATAACATTCATAATGATGTCTTTACATCTAAAGTGAATGTACCTGTACGTAACTAGCGTAAAAATATTGTGGTAAAACTTCAATTTTTCACCAACAGCCTTCTTACACTTACGCAAGGTACCCAATCTACAAATTACGCGTAATGCTGATGGAGTTCTTTGTGCTAAAAAATCTCAGGATTTACGCACGTAACTCCAAGCGCATAAAAATTTATAGTTGTTTCTGCTAATGCAGCAAGTAATCTCTTTTATACAAGGGACTAAACGACTTTCTGTCCCAAACATAATAAAGAAGACTGTCCTCTACTCCTTCTGATTTACGCGAGTTGCTTATACAAAAGCGTAAAGACAGAAAGTCTCCTGTGATACTCCAAAAGAAGATCACTATTGTAAGTGTCACCAGATTGTAATTAAGTTGCTGTTCGACGTCAAACGGTCAGTCTTTGATCGCTTAGGCTACAATGATCAGCAATCAGTTGAAGATCAAGAACATGAGTTGTCATATGCTCAGTTAATATGGCATCTATACTAACAGAGGACGACGTCCAAGACGCAATCTTCACGACTCCTGGTCAACAACAGTTAATCGACTTCTTGATAACTTTGAAGGAGTATATCAGAATACTCGATTGAGAAGTCAGAGACAGTTACAGACTTCTGACTCAGAAGCTGGGGGTACCCAGTCCTTAGAGTCTGAAATCGATAGCATTGATTATACTTCTACACTGAGCCTATATCTTCAAGGAAGGTTGAATCTTATGCTATTGGAGACGAACCGGAGACGTCATCTGCTAATACAGAACAATGTCTCTCTGCAGTTGAACAGTCATGAAGGATGCTATTATGATGCAAAGTATGCATCAAATAATAATGACTCAGCAAGGTGCTCAACGGCAGTGGTAACTCCGGTGCAAGTAGACAGCACAAACTCTAGATAGTCAAGGGGTTGATATACCCTTGAATAATCAAAGTCAGGAGCCTGCTACAATCAGAATTCTGCATCTCCAGATCCTGTCATTCCAGAAGATATACCACCTCCGGTGGGGGTTATGGTACATCCGACAACAATTTAATCAAATGTGCTTCCTCAAAACCAGTGAAGCTATTCAAGCAGTGCGAGAATTAAAAGCACAGTTTGAAGTTCTGAAGCACAAGGATCAGCTCCAGAGGTAGGGATTAAGCAACCTTATCCTCTCACTGGAATGATGTGCCTTTTTCTCCAAAGTTTAAGCCACAATCCATGGTATTATTTGCGGGAAAGGCATCTCCCAGTCAATTATTAATTATTTTGATATTTGACTGTACACTTGTAGAAGAATGATGCTTTTCTTACCCGAGTTCATCGGGTGTCTAACGGGTTCAGCCTACGACTGGTCATAGTTTACCGACAATTATATTTCGTCTTTTGACGAATTTAAAACAATGTTCTCTCCCGCTTCTATGAAGGAGGCATGGACTGAACATGTCTTCCTTAATAGAAATCAAACAAAAGGAGAAGGAAGATACTCGGACGTTCATTGAACGTTTTCGACAAGCAACTCTGAAGATGCTCCAAGCATGCCAGATTCAGCACTGTGATACGTGCAAGATGAATCTGCGACCATCTATTGCTATCTTTACGGGTTTCCAATTCACAGATTGGGCTCGTTTATCATAGCGGTAGTTTCAACCGAGACTAATGGTAGATGGCTCGGGAATACGGGATGATTTTCGCTTCAGAAGACAAAGGAAAGAAAGCCACTTCTGGTAATAATTCCGATAATTGTAATAGGAAAGGAAAGGATACCTTATGGTTAATCTTTCCAAGAACAAAACGACACCGAATATCAGGAGTCTTCAAGCCAAAAGAAGAATATTTTTTTGATGAGAGCGATATCCCGAGGATATTCCAATGTCTAGTCAAGAGTGGTAAACTCCAGATTCCAGAGCCAAAAAGGCCTAATGAGGTGAATCTGACTGACAATCCCAAATATTGTATCTATCACAGATACATCAATCATCCTACCAAGGCTTGTTATGTTCTGAAGAAGAAAATTAGGAGCTGATAAATGCCAATGCCATCGCTTTAACTAATGATGAGCATACGGTCACGACCAATATGGTTTCTCTTCAATTTGGAGGTTTTCCTCCACAACAAGTCCCTGATGGGATTGTCCCAGTTCCGAAGGCGACGATGAAGATTGTGAATATCCCGCCTGCCAGAGAGGAAAATGAAGGATTGTTGCCTCTCACACTAAAGAATGGTGAAATCATGTGGGTACATCCTGACTTAGTACCTGAAATGGAGGATGAAGATAAAACTTCAAAACCCAAGAAAGGTAGAAAAGTTAAAACCTACAACATGATTTTCATGTTATTCCAGATCCTGATGATTTGGATCATCTTTGGGATGACATTCCTTTGGAGGATAGGCTGAAAGGTTTGAACATATGTCCTCCAAGTCTAGCTCCTCCTACCAAGCTCAAGCTTACTCATCAGTAATGGTTAGCTATGAATAGTGTTCCCCTAATAGGGCACAATAAGTCTTCGCTGCTTATGAGAAAGCTCCTACAGGGATCTTTCCTCGTATCCCGATATTCCTCCTTCTTCTATGACTACAGAGATTCCTATTCCTCCTTCTTCGGAAGTCTCTATGCCTTCTTCTTCTCCTGTGGTTACAGAGATCTCTGCTTCTTCTTCTTCTGTGCAACCATTCATTGAAAGTCCGCTACCCATTCACTTGTACAGTCAACAATCAGTCCATCTCATGAAAAGATGGGTTATGACTTTCAAAAGCAGAGGGTTTGAACTATGATAAAGGAATACGACTTCCTTTACAGATTCAAAGTCAAAAATCCACTATTGGGTTGGGTTCTGAACTTCTTAAAAATCTCACAAGAAGAAAACTAAGGAAAAGAAGACTAAATCCTGCAATATGGTACTTCCTTCCATGATTCTGAAGAAAAAGCTTTGCTGGTACGAGATCTGGGAAAGAATACCACAAAGATTATGAGGGATCTTCCAAAGAAGCAGAGGATGTTATAGAAACGATCCAGTTCAACCATCTCCTGTTCCTGCTAAACCCTCGGTGGTTGAGAAAGGAAAACAGAAAGCAGTACGCTTTGATGTTCCCTTGAAATCTACTTCAAATCAAGGGGTGGTGATGAAGCCCTACAAATTCGATATTCTAGCCCAGTTAGCCAATACTCCGGCTAGACTCTCTATATTCGAGTTACTGTGTCTTTCTAAAGAAAGCAGAGAGACTTTGAGCGAAGCTTTGCTGCAAGTAGACTCATGCTTGGCTCAACTCAAGAGTCCTGATAATACACTAGTGTCGTGTCCACAATGTCATAGTGTGATGGAGGCAATTCCTAACATTACCTTCATACAAGAAGATATGCTGTTGAAGCATAACAAGCACGACAGGCCTTTGCACTACACTGGGTATATTGAATCCATTGAAATTGACAGGATTTATATTGATCCTGGGTCTTTTATTAGCATTATTCTTCAGAGTATGCTAAGACCTTTGAGGATTCCTACTAGTGATTTGATCTACACTAGTACCACGATAGTTGGTTTCAACTCTGGTAAGAGTAAACCACTGGAGAAGATTCGGCTAAAGATTTAGATTGGTGATCTTCGAACTATGGCTACTTTTTATGTTATTAACTCAGACGTATCCTACAACATCCTTCTTGAAAGACCGTGGATACATGAGCATAACATTGTGCCTTCAACTCTCCACCAATACTTCAAGTATGTGGATTCACAGGGGGTTGTGATGACTGAATTTGCTGATATCAATCCCTTCAAAGGTGTTGAAGCCGATTTTTCTGACTCGAAACTCTACAAACAAGAGCATGTGAAAGAGATATCAAATATGGCTGAAGATCAATCACCTGCTGAAGATCAGTCTGTCAATGAAGATCCTCCGGAAGAGCAACCTTTGAAGATCAAGGTCAAAGGTCGAATCCAACCCCAACCTGTCAAAGATCAACCTCTGATGATCAAAGTCAAAGGAAGAACTCGGGCTTCATCTGAGGAATCAGTAAATATTCCTGCCAAGAGACAAGATGCACCTCTTATGATCAAAGTCAAGGGACGTACTTCTCGTACGACTGATCCAGAATCACCATTGATCATTAACCTTGGCAAGTCTACGCAGAAGACGGATGACGGTCTATTAATGATAAATCCTAAGCGTAGTACTCAACCTGTAAATGATATAAATATTGATCATCCTGTACTTTTTAATATTAATGAAGATTTTCTTTTGGCGTATATGGCTGTCAAATTTGTTGAAAGAATGTCTTTATCTTCTGATGATCAAAGTCATCAATATAAAGACGACATAGATACAGATGAAACTTTATACATTGACCATAAAAAAAATTCTTTTCCTTCACATGTTGATGCAGGCCCTTACGCTCAAAAGTTCCTAAAATCTTTTCCTTATCTTCTTCCTGTAGCTGCTTCGTCACAAGCTTGTGTAACTTTTAGATGTCATAAAGAATCTTACTTCGTGATTCCGTCTGATAAGAAAAATAAGCACCAAATTATGTTTGGCCTGGCTAGAAACATCCATGTTGTTCATACAGATGATCTTCGAGATAAAGATAAAGGAAAAATTCGAATTGACAAATATAGTCAACAATCTCTCAAGATTATCCAGAAAATGGGATATGATTTGAAGACTATGCAGGGTCACAATCAAGGTAAAGGTAGACGATTGCCATTATGTGGTGATCCGTTCTACCAGAAAACTTGTCATGGATTGGGATATGATCCGTTCCACATGTTTAATGACGACATACAAGAAGAATTTTCTTCTAGTTCTTCACAATCCTCAGATTCGGAAGAAATCTATTTTATCGAATCTGATACATCCTACTCCTCGTATGCTGGAGAAGACTATTACGATGAATCTGAGTGTGTATTTTCAGTTAACATGGTTTAAACTGAAGGTGAATTTGAGCCATTTGAAAATGACCCTTGGGCCCAACAGATGGACACTCAGTGGGAGCTTCGTTTCGAACAACGACAACCACCTACAGAGGATAAGATTGTTCAAATTGACGTTGGAGAAGAAATTACATCCAAGCTAATATTCATCAGTAAGAACCTTTTTGAAGATGAAAATGAAGAGTTAATACAACAGATTAAAGATTATATCGATATTTTTGCATGGAGTTATGAGGATATGCCAGGTCTAGATCCTAAAGTTGCTACTCATAAACTCAATATTCTTTCTAATGCCAAGCCTGTGAACACAACAGCAACGGCATTTTCGACCAGACATGATGGATGCTATCGAAGCAGAAGTCAAAAAGCTGATTATATGTGGCTTTGTTCGTGAAAAACAACACCCAGACTGGGTTGCCAATATTGTTCCTGTTATGAAGAAGAACGAAAAAGTCCGAGTTCGCATAGATTTTCGAGATTTTAATGCAGCTTGTCCAAAGGACGAATTTCTACTTCCCATTACTGATGTCATGATAGAAAATACATGCGGTTTTGAATGCATGTCTTTTATGGACGGGTTCTCAGGTTACAATCAGATTAAGATGCATCCAGAAGATGAAAAGTATACTGCTTTTTGTACACCCCTTGGAGTCTACTGCTATACGGTTATGCCGTTTGGTCTTAAAAATGCCGGTGCTACGTATCAACGGGCCATGAGCAACATCTTTCAAGAACATCTACGAAAGACAGTTGAATGTTACGTAGATGACATTGCTGTCAAAAGTCGATCAAAAGAGGATCACATTCAAGACTTGAAGACAGTATTTGAATTAATGCGTCAACATCAATTGAAAATGAACCCTACTAAGTCTTTCTTAGGAGTTTCCAGTGGCAAGTTTTTAGGATTTGTCATCACTTCTCAGGGTATCCATGTTGATCCTGATAAAATCAAAGCAATTCTTGAAATACGTCCTCCACGCAATCTAAAAGAACTTCGAGGCTTCCAAGGTCGTATTGCTTATATCAGGAGATTTATATCAAATCTCTCTGGGAGATGTCAACCTTTCTCCCGTCTATTAAAGAAAGGTGTATCATTTGTTTGGGATGAAGCATGTCAGAAAGCTTTCAATGACATCAAACAATACCTTACAAATCCACCTGTTCTGGTACCACCAGTGGTAGGAAGACCATTTTGCTATATGTCTGAGCCTTGGATCATTCACTTGGTGCTCTTATGGAACAGAAAAGTGATATGGGTCAGGAACAAGCAATTTATTATCTTAGTTGAATGATGGTTGGAGCTAAACATAGGTATACTCCTGTAGAAAATGAGTGTCTGGCTTTGGTTTTTGCTGTTCAAAAGATGCGACATTATGTGACAGGACAGACCATTCATGTCATTTCCAGGATAAATCCCATTCGGGTTTTGATGAGAAAACCAAGCATTCTTAACTCTAGGTTAGCTACCTGGGCGATGTTGCTCACTCCTTATGATATGGTCTATGTATCTCAAAAATCAGTGAAGGGTCAAGCATTAGCTGATTTCTTAGCAGCTCACCCTATACCTGAAATATCGATGCTATATGAGGACATTCCAGATGAAGTTGCGGATTGCAACATGACTTTATAGGATAACATTTGGCAATTATACTTTGATGGAGCGTCACGAGTTAGACCTGAAGGCAATATCGTCTCTGGGGTAGGAATCGTCATGGTTTCTCCTGACAAAATGATCATATACCGTGCTTATTCTCTCAATGAGCCATGCTCCAATAATTTGGCAGAATATAATGCTCTGCTTATTGGTCTCTAAGTAGTAAAACAATTGGACATCGAGTTCCTGGAAGCTTATGGAGATTCTCAACTGATTGTTAATCAAGTTAGAGGGACATATGAAGTCAGAAATCCTAACCTCGTCCCTTATCATCAAGTGGTAATCGAATTGGTCCTCTTATTTAAAGAATTCTTCATTGAATTCGTACTACGTTCTCAGAATTTGGAAACTGATGCTCTTGCTAGTTTAGCTGCAGATTTGGCTGTTCCAATTCGAAGACAAAATACCATTACTTTGTTGGACCGAGACTTATTCTGTGTTAAGAATAATCTGCATATTGAACAGAGTTATACTACAGAATCAAACTCCCAACAGAGGGATTGGAGAAGTCCATTTATTAATTATGCGGTTCATGGGATTTTATCTGAAGATCCAAAAGAAGCTGCATCAATCAAGAGACGATCATTTCGATTTTATTATGATTCGTCCCTACATATGTTATATTGTCGTTCATATGATGGACTTTCGCTGCGTTGTCTTTCTGAGAATGAAGCTAAGCAAATGCTTCGTGAAGCTCATGGTGGTGTTTGTGGTGCCCATCAACCTGGTCCAAAATTACAAGACCGTATTCGAAGAATGGGGTATTATTGGCCTTCTATGATAGCAGATGCTGTAGATTTTACCAGAAGGTGTAAAGCATGTTAAATTCACGCTGATTTTATTCATCAACCATCGGAGTTTTTACATCCTACAGTAGCTTCTTGGCCCTTTGAAGCTTGGGGCATGGACATTATTGGTCCAATTAACCCTCCTTCTGTCAAGGGACATCAGTTTATACTGGCTATAACCGATTATTTTTCTAAATGGGCGGAAGCAGTTCCTCTTGTTGAAGTAAAGACATCTAATGTGATTAGCTTCATCAAACACCATGTCATTTATCGCTTCGAGATTCCCCGACGGATAATTCATGACAATGGACCATAATTTGTCAGTCAGGTGTTTTATCGATTCTGTGATAAGAATCGAACCCCAAACCTGGCGTCTACGGCTTATAATCCAGCTGCTAATGGTTTAGCCGATCTTTCAACAAGACGATCATTAAACTTCTTAAAAAGTTTGTTTCTTCCAATAAACGTGATTGGAATGAGAAACTTAGAGAATGTTTATGGGCTTATCGAACAACAGTCCGAACTCCTACTGGTTTTACACCATTTTTACTGGTTTACAGATGTGAGGCGGTTCTTTCATTGTAAATCCAGATTCTGTCTCTTCGAATAGCTATTGCTAATGAGCTAACTATAGAGAACAATGATCGCTTACGACTCCAAAAACTTGAAGGATTGGACGAGAAGCGTCTTCAAGCACAACAACATATTGAGCTATATCAATCCCGTATATCTCGAACTTTCAATCGCAAAGTTAAAGAGAGGGTATTCAAAGTCGGTGAACTAGTACTAGCTGTTCGAAGACCGATGGTGATGACTCATAAGAGTAAAGAGAAATTCCAAGCGAAATGGAAAGGCCCTTATGTCATCAAGACAGTTTTCTCCAATGGTGCCTATAGGTTGTCTAAACCTAATGGAGGTTTACTCATGATGCCTATCAATGGCAAATTTATGAAGAAATATTATGTTTGAATCTCTTCCTTATCCCCCAGCTACCAATGTTTGGTTAAGCTTGGAGAGAAATTTTAATCTTTTATCTTGCCAGTTGATATAAAAGTTGGATTTATTATCTATCATGTCCATTTGACATCTGAATAAATATTAAGTCTGCTTATTTTTTCTATCTATCATGTCCATTTGGCCTCTGAATAGATATTAATCTATTTTTCTTTGAGTTGTTATGATCTGTCATGTCCATATTACCTCTGGTAGTATTGTATACTCTAAACAGAAAACGAGATTTTATTATCTATCATGTCCATATTACCTCTGGATAGATACAATCTATTGAGTTTAGAAGACTTGTCACGTCCATATTACCTCTGATAAGTATTTTCTATCTCATACCTATTATTTAATTTTAAAATAAATGATAGGATCACAAAACAAATATTTTATTCATTTTCTTGAATAAGATAAAAGATTACAAAAGCTCCTTATTTGCCTAAGGAGGAGCAGATATATCTTTTAGCAATTTTTGGAGCTCTGCTAAACGCTGCTCACGAGAGCCCATTACATTTTCAATAGCTACTTTTCTTCGGGCCTCTGGAGTGCAAATGGGAGAAAACTTAGCGAAAGTAGCTATCAGATTATTCCTGGCATCATCAAGGAACTTAATAGTAGATTCAGCTCCAAAAACTTATTCCTCTAGAATTGAGCTCTGTGTCAAATGTTTGTCACAAGCTGCTATTAATTGCTCCTTTTCAGCTTTCAGACGAGCTAGTTCGGCCTCCACTTCACGAATTTTATCATTTTGTTCTTGAATTTTCGTATTCGAAGTGTCATAGGCTTCTCTATAACTCTCCAACATAGGCTTGGCGTCAGCCAAAAAAGCTTTCTCTTTGGCGACTTTGCTGCTGTGCTCTCTGAGAGAGTCGTTGAAAGTAGTCTCTCGAGCAGTGTATTCAATCGATAAAGCATCATACTCAGCTTGAATAAGACTTTCAGTAGTTTCACTTGTCAACCTCAGATATTCTTTAATAGGTTGCTCAAGTTCTTCTACCACCTTTTCCAATGCAGTTGCTCTCTCAACATCATTAAACATGGCGACGTTCCTGATAGTGGAAACAATCGCGCCTTTCAAGCTTTCATAACTGAGGCCCCTATGCAAGACCATGTCAATCAAAGCTGCTAATGTCTTGTAAAAAGTTTCAGTATAAATCTCAACTAAGAGATTCATTTCTGCATTTGAGCTCGGAGTTGCAGCAATATCTACAAAGTCTCTTTTCCGAATACTAGGGGTAGATGTGGTGGCTCTAGTAGCAGATTGAGATAAAGATGATGTTGTCGTTACTACTATAGCCAACTGATCCCTGGAAACTTCAGGGATTAAGGCTTCAGTACTAGCAGATGTGGTGGCTCCAGTAGCAGACTGAGGTAAGGATGATGTTGTCGTCACTACCACATCTAATTGATCCCTGAGAGCTTCAGAGATCACATCTTTAGTACTTGTTACTCCAGCCGTTTCTGGAGTTCTGGTGGCGGTAATAGTGGTGGATGGAAAGATAGTAGTTGTAGTTGATTCGGGTTCAGGCGTTGTCTCCTTATGACCTTCCTCTAGATTAGTAGTAATAGTAGAGGGTGCTATCACAACATCCCCAGTTTCAGTTGATGATTTGATTACGTCATCATCACCTTCTTGAGCTTCTGGCTGTTCAGACTCTGGAAATACTTCAATCTCGTCATTGAGATCAGTTCCTTCTTCAGCAGTCGTTTCTTGATCTACAGCTTGTTCTTCTTCTTGGTTGTCAATATGAGAAGACGATCCTGGTTGAACCTCAATTTCAGGTTCTTGTTGTAGTTCCTCTTCTGGTTGTATTTCCTCTACTCCATCGAAAGAAGAATTCTTTTCCTCAGATTCCGGGTTCTCCTCATAAATATTTTCTTGAGGAGGAGGAGGAGGAGCCATAGGCTTTGGTGCAATAATGACATATGCAAAATGAATAAAATAAATTAAAATACAAAATTATAATGCATAATCTTGTATAGATTTTGTATATATATACCTGGTGTGGGACGTGCCAAATATGCATCATAATCCCCATTCCAATCTTCATCATCAAAATCGAGAGCTGGTTCATCAAGTGGAATAGATTCTGAAGCGACACTTTCAACTATTTGTACCTTTTGTGGTAAGGTTAAATGAAGTGAAGTGCTAAGGCATCCTGGAGATAGGATCCCTACAGCTTCAGTTGATGTGGCTGCTTGGGAGGCTGAGGATCCTTCTTTAAGATGAGTTGAAGAGGATGCGACATATGGCGGTTCGTCGACAGGAATGTCATCCTCTGGAGTAGCAGCTCTTAGTTTGGAAGGCATTTTGACGGTGGCCTTCTTCTTCTTTTTGGGAGTCTTCACTGGAAGAGTAGTAGCTGTACTCTGCTTCCGTTTGTGAGTTTTTCTAATAATTATTGGTCCCGCTGCTATTTCTCCAGCTCCTGTAGGGATTACCGCCAGAAATTCATCTGTAACAGTGGTGTTGTCAGGTATATCAGGAGCTATTCTGATTGGCTCCTCGATGTTTCCCTCCTTAGGCCATCGAAGACTGCCTTGCATACTATAACCATCTGCAAAAGAACGGATGGAAGCGTAAAAACGAGCATACGAGTGAAGTATACGTAGCTCGGTTGTACTGGTGGCAGTAGATATGTTGAATTTAGCACCAGTACATGCGGCGCTGAAGTATCTCCATGCTCTCACGTCGTCAATCAACTTTCCATAGTGATAAAAGCTGGTCGAAGGATTGCCAACGTGAAGCTGGTCATATCCAAACTGGCAGGCAAACCTACTTGGTAGATAAGGCTCAAACGTACAGTTATCTTCGTTCCTGTACATCAGATGGGATGGTCTGATATACATTAGCCATTGGAAGACAGGTTTTGGCAATAAAGTTGTCCTCTCTCCTCTGTCTTCAAATTGTATGCCAAGGCAGTCGGCTGGAACAGGCGGACTTGTGCAGAAGAAATTCCAGCCATGAGAGTAATTCAACGCTGCTCGGGTGTCTGCCACTGTCGTGGCAGTCCATGTGGCCTTGCTAAATTTTTGGAGGAAGATCGCCGCTTCATCTTCAGGGCCTGGTGGCAGTAAATTACATTGATGGTGTAGTAACCATCCCATCAAATAAGTATACGGCAACTCCACTCTTGGAAAATTGTCTCGGTGAGGAGCATTATTAATTAATTCTTCACCAAAAGTCCGTAGACCAGCATTTATGCGGCATACCATTGCCGACAGTAGATTGATTTTGGCTTTGAACACTAAACGTACTGCTGGCCACAATACGTTTCGGTGGATCCTGTCTATGGTACTAATCTCCGGCACGACCCATCTTCGTAGCCATAGGGATAGGAAGCCTGCCAGCAAAGCCTTCCTTGACATTTTCTGACTACCATACCTCAGGTAGCTTAAAGTCTCAGTTCCCGCAGGGATATCTCCAGTCTTGGTGGATAGATATTGGTCTCGAGCTTTCTGTGAGACCATCAATTCCTGGATTACATCTGCTGGAATTATAGAGCAAGGGTTGATGGTTTGAGTCTTGTTTTCTCGAAACCTACCCTTATCAGTCTTGGATACCCTATTTTTATGGTAAAATAAATAGGTAGTCCACTTAGTTACATATTCCAAATGTGACCCAGTTTCATACAAACTGGTGCAAATCAGATAATGGCACATGAGTTCTTCATAGACCTGCACCAATTCAGGGTTCTTCTCTCTTATTTCTGCTAGTTCCCGATTGGAGGGAACATATTCTTCATAAGGGGCTTCGTCCATTGGCAGCTTTGATATAAATTGCATCTCATGTAGAGCAAGACCCATTTGACCATGCGGAGTTACAAAAGTTCCTGTTGAACTCATATACAATTCCAATAAAGCCAAGAACAAGTTGCTGTTCGGTGGTATGCCGTAACTTGTAGAGGCCACTGCTTCATACAGGCTGATAGCTTCCAGGTCTGTCTTAAAATGCTTCATGATCCAAGCACTGATTTGAATCCAGTTATTACTATATGGGGTCAGCCACCCTGTCAACCTAGGGTTGGTCTGAGGATATAACACAACAGCTCTCATGAACTTATTTATAAACATGGGTACTTGTACTGGCTGGATTAGTGATGAGTCTTCACTTGGTATGATCCCGGGCAATAGACCATAAAATGGGACAACACCACCACTGGGAGTACTAATGTGGTAGCCCATATCACTAGCTCTCTCTCTTTTGAAAATAATCCTGCCCGGCCTGCCATAGCTATTGGGAGTTAAATTCCATAACATCTGACGAGGGTGAGTGGCATGGACAAAAGCAGATAGAGGGTAATCCTTGTCCATATCAGGAAGATACATCACCCTTTCTCCAGACCTAAACACCCAGGCTTCTTTCTTAGGGTGAGTTTGCGATTTGAAGTCTATCGCATCCCCAAATAGAAAAGCTGGCTTCAAGAATTGTTGGTCTTCTAGTGATACCAACACTTCTCCATTCATCATGGACAGCAGCATCCTGTCCCCTTGAGCAGCTATCAGTTGAGCTCTCCCTTCAGGGTATTCAGGGTTGGATTGAGGGAACTGTACATGTGATAAGTTCTCCAGATAGTTTGAGCCCACCATACCAGCTGGCGAGCCAAATATTTCTGCGAGAGGGTGAATTTGCAAGTCCACTGTCAAACAACAAAAAAAGAAGAAAAAACAAGTTAGTGAAAATCTAATTTGAAGCATATGATTTGGTTTGACTTTTACGCATAAAGACTCTGAGCATGCAAATTTTACGCTTATTAAAGTTGATAAAAACTTTTTTAAGTGTAAAATGTTCTTTTTACGCAAAAGACTGTTACTAGTAAAATTTTACGCTAGTACAACTGGAAGTGAGCGGATTTCCAATTTTACGCCAGTACACATTAAATGTGAGCGTATTTTGAATTTTACGCTGGCACGTACAGACGTGAGCGTATTTTCAATTTTACGCTGCCACCAATAGATGTGAGCGTAAAATAAACTTTACGCTGACACATATAGATGTGGGCGTATATCAAGTTTTACGCTGACACATGTAAATGTGGGCGTATTTCAAGTTTTACGCTAACACGATAAACGTGGGCGTATTTTCGTCTTTTTACGCTAGCACGAACAACGTGGGCATAGACTTTCGATTCGTTCTTCTTCTCCGACGAGTTTATGACCGAAGTTCAATATTTTACCCCTCATTGCTGGAGCCATGGTGGGCTGGCTTTGCTGAGATTCTGCCGAGGATCGGACAGGAGTTTGCGCGCGATCGGCCGATGAGGAATCAACGACGGGTTTCTTGTCTTTGTTGTCGGCGGCGGACGACTTCTTGGGGGCCATCGAATCAAAGTAAGAGTAGAGGAAAGAAGGAGAGTAGAGAAAGATTGAGATTTCGAAAGATAGTAAAGTTTTCTCTCTCCCCAAGAACCCTATTTATAGGGAATTTTTGAATTGGTTCAAATTTCCTATTTTTACGTCGACTGTTGGATATCCCAACTTTTACGCGAATAACCGTTAAAAATCTTGAACTTTATGCTGACTGGTCAAATCCCGAATTTTACGCTTCTATTCAAAGTATTTCAAATTTTGAATAAATATTTGAAAACTTTGAAGGGGGTTTTGTAGGAGCGTAAAAAAGTGCTTTATGGACTAAGTCAAAGGAATTGAGGACTTTACGCAAGCAACTCTCTATGTGAGCTATTTATGCCATGGCTATTTTTATTTGACATTACGCGAGCTACTTTACGCTAAGACAGTCCATTGAATTTTACGTCTGGAGACAAACTGTCAGGCCGCATTTAATGCAGAAGATTTGATTTGACAGAATGATCTTGCTGACAACATGCAAACACAGAAGTCGAGGAGATCGGACTTTCACAAAACCCGATACTTGTCGTGTGGTGTACAGAGAAGGCTATTTTACGCTCAATAAAGTCACTTCTTTTTACGCACTATAGTTTTCGAGCTTTTACGCTCAAAGCTATTGTGAGCGTAAAGTCTTTTTAGGCTAAGTTTTACGCTCAAGACTATTTTAGCCACTTTACGCTGGGAAGTTGTCACGACCCGCACCCTAGAGTTAGGGCACGAGACGTGGGTACGTCCAGCCTACGCCGCAGTGTCGGCGGTAGAACGCTGTCCTAGGTCACAACATCTAGCAATATAAAGCTAAAACAGTTTATACTCCTCGATTGGGGGTGACATGATAAAAGTAGACTCAATCACAACTAAGGAAGAAGAAGCACGATATGATATAAAACTCAAGGAAAAAGAGATGATAACATAACTGCTAGATAGATAAATGAAACTGCTGAAATGAAAGGAAATTCCAAGTACATCAGAAAGTCTAAGTGTCTAAGATAATACAAATCCCAGATCCCAAGTATTAATAAGTACAATCATCCATGAAATACTGAAATAAAAGCATCCTAGTCTAAGGGTGTGTCATCCACAGCTAGTGGGGCCTGCTGATGGTCCAGGTCCAACATCTCATCTAAGGTGGCACCGTAATAGGTATCCACACCAGCCTCCTCCTCGTCCTCTGTAATATTTTCAACAGGTCCAGTCAGGACAGGAGCGAGCACAATACATCTCAACAGATCATAGCAGGTTAGAAAATATAGACATGCAGTAGAGTAAGATACAGGAAACTGAAAGAAGCATGGAATGTAAACAGAGGAAACTGTAATGGAAATATATATACTGTAAATAGAGAACTAACTGTGGCTAGTGAGTCAGAGTACAATATAAACATGTGAATGGCATAGGAGATTCTGGGAACTATACTATGGAGTGATTCTGGGAACTACACTACTTGGATATTATTCACATGTTTACTTCTACTCCCCCGTACCCCCAATCAATACACAAGGATCCAGCCAGGTTATGTTATGATTTCATGTAAAGGCCCACAAGGGGTGATACATAGATATCCCATAAATGGGTGATTCTGGGAATGCCCACAATGGGGTGATTCTGGGAATGCCCATAAATGGGGTGATTCTGGGAAGACTCTGTGATCATGAGAGTACATGTCACAAGTGATCGAAGAACCGTGAAGCATAGTGATACACCATGTAAGTGAAACGCACAGAACATGTAGTATACGATGCTCCCTGAGGGGATAACATCTCAAGAATGGATCCATATAGTACTAATCCGTGTTACCGACGTGACAGTATCAAGTAAAGTAATCTAAAGCAGAAAAATAATTCTAACAGGATATGAAATAATCAGAGAATGTACTCGCCTGCTATCTGAATGTCCAACTAAAAAGTACTGTCCGAGGAGTGGTGTCTGGCTCCTATTAGAACAGCACAAGTCACAACAAGTCCAAAATGATAAAATGAAGCTCTACCATGCATTCTACATGAATCTAGGTCAAACTAGGCCAAAGTCAACTCTTGGTCAACTCTGGTCAACCCTAGAAGTCAAACTAGGTCAACTATGGTCAAACTAGGTCAACTATGGTCAAACTAGGTCAAACAGTCATTCTAGGTCTAAACAAGTCATTCTAGATCTAAACAAGTCTACACTAGTTAACACACACCATTGCAAGGCCATGCAAGCCTAAATCAAGTCAACACACATATTCATTATAATGTCAACAAGTCATTCTGACCTCACCATGAATAAATACTCAACTTGGCATTGTATTCATTATTTGCATATAGGAAAACCTATTCATCAACATACATTATACCTATATATACAAGCATGTGCATATGTATGCATTATACATACATATGGCTTAAATACATATATATATACATATGCATTATATATATCTATACATTACAGAAGTTTATTTTGAGTTGTTTTTACGCCAATTTGCCACTTTACGCTCAGGGCATATTTTGGGTCATTTTTACGCCCGATCCTTCCTGACTACTTTAAAACGTGGGTTGTCTACGTGGCTATCATGCCACATTTATTGAAGAACGTGTGTACGTGCTCCCTATTTTTGTTGAAATAATGGGACACGTGTCAACATGCACAGAGGGTGACTTCCATCATGGGTAATGGTTGCTAGCGTAAAGACTGAATTATGCTGCTTTTTACGCACAAAAGTAAAAGTCTATAAATAGACTTATTTTTCACATAGATAACACCAGGAGGAGAATATACAGAGATCCGAGCCCAGAGACTTTGATTTTCCAGAGCATTCTTCTTCAACTTTTCTTCCAGAACAGAGTGAAGCAAAGCAGGAAAGCATTCGACCTCGCCATCAGTGCCTAAGTGTGTCGATACCTTTCCGGTGACTTAGTTCTTCCGGCTGTTCATCTTCTAGCAGTACTCTTCATCATCATCGTATGGTCCAAGGAACAAAGTGATCGCCTTCAGATCAGACATCCATAGCAATACTTCCCAGAACAATTTGTACTTTCTGTAGTTTTCTAGTTTTATTTCAAAAGCCAATTTTTAGGCATTTTGTTAAGTGAAACATGATGCTACACTACGGAATGATTTTGATGCTACACTACTTGGATATTATTCACATGTCCACTTCTACTCCCCCGTACCCCCAATCAATACACAAGGATCCAGCCAGGTTATGTTATGATTCCTGTAATGGCCCCCGAAGGATGGTACATGATAGTCCCATAAATGGGGATTCTAGGAATGCCCATAAATGGGTGATTCATGGAAGACTCTGTGATCATGAGAGTATATGTCACAAGTGATTCAATGAACCATGAAGCATAGTGGTACACAATGTAAGTGAAACGCACAGAACATGTTGTATCTGATGCTCCCTGAGGGGATAACATCTCAAGAAAGGATTCATATAGTACTAATCCGTGTGACCAACGTGACATCATCGAGTAAAGTAATTTAAAGCAGAAGAATAATTCTAACAAGATATGAAATGATCAGAGAATGTACTCGCCTGTATCTTGAGTATCTGAAGAATATCTACTGTCCGAGGAGTGGTGTCTGTCTCCTATAGAACAGTACAAGTCACTATAAGTGTAAAATGATAATAAGATGCAATTCAATGCATTCTATATGAATCTAGGTCAATCTAGACCAAAGTCAACTCTTGGTCAACTCTGGTCAACCCTAGAAGTCAAACTAGGTCAACTAAGTCAAACCTATGTTAAACAAGTCTATACTAGTCTAACTAGTCTATTCTAGTAAGCCCACATCAATTCTAGACTATACAAGTCTAACTAGACTCTAGACTGGCATTCAAGCCACACCCATAGGCTATGAGTCCTAGGCTATAGGCTATATCATGCCTAAGCCAACCCACATATCATATATACACATTTTAATATATCTAATATAATACACACACATTATAATAATATATAGGATACCTATATATGCATCTCACATAAATATATATACATGTACATATGTACATATGCATACACACATAGAAGGATAGGAATTAGGCACATACGCATGTGTTCAAGTGTGTGTGTGTGTGTGTGTCATGAGAGTGTCACATGAGCATGTGTGTGTTAGTGAGAGTGTCAAAAGGAAAAACAGTGAGTGCACGTTTGTGTGTGTAACATGTGAGCAAAGTGTGTGTATGAGTGACAAGAGAGTGTGCCTAGAGTGTCAAAGGGGTGTGTGTGTTATCATGGAATGAGTGTTAGGCAATGTGTGATATCCTGGAAAAATAGGAAACAGTGAATGGTATCATGTGTATAGTGTCAATTGTGTGTGAAAACAGGAATAGGAAACAAACAGTGTACTGTAAAATAGTTAGTGTACATTGTGTTCATGTGTCAACAAGAAATATCAGTGTGAAATCCTGGAATAGGAAAACAGTGAACTACTCTAGTGTAATCTGGAAAAACAGTAAGGGTACATGGTAACCCTGGAAATCAGTGAGGATAAACACAAACATTGAATCAATACCAAGTATGAATTAACATTCAATGATCAATTGAATTCAGTTAAGGAAAGGAAATCAAACCAATTCTCAGCTATGGGATTCCTGTCAATTTAATTGACAGTTTACAATGAATCAAAACAGTTGAAAGTTAACATTCAATCCAGTTCTAGGAAAGGAAATCTATTCTCAGATTTATGAAGAACTATTTGACAGCTCATTAAGGAAGGAAAATCAATTCAGGATATTGGAAATAATGTATCAGTGATATTGAATCAAAATCAGTTAAAGGAAACGAAATCAATATCAGTTTTAACATTTCGAAGACCAAACACATTGTCAAATAACCCAATCCATCTTCAACAATGAAACAAAACAATACCAATATGAGAACTAACATTCATATTTTAGTTTAAGGAAGAAATGAGAATTCAATTCTCAGATATTGATAATAAAAATGACAGTTTAATATTTTATACAGTTCACAGGAAAATATAACCCAAATCATAGGTAATGAGCCATACAGCCTAATCTAAATATAACATTGAACTAGTCATGAATTAAATAACATGTAGGATCATTTATGATACTGAACACATTAGTTTAATCAGATAAAATAGGAAATTAAATCTCAGGAATTTGATATCAGTGTAGTATCAGTCGAACCCGAGTCAAAACCCATCTCAATATTCCATTTCCAAATCAACAACCTAATCTAAAATGTAATAATCAACTAACAGAGATTATTTATCATGTCTAGGACCTAATTAGCAATTTAAATCATAAATTAAACCATTTAAACTAGGAATAAAACACATGAAGAAATAATTGGACTGACACAGCACAGTGCACGACCAGTGCACACCCGATTCCGTGTCCGACACGACACGAGGACTCACGAAACTTTGGGAGCCTCGTGTCAGTGTCATTTTTCATAAATAATTAGAAATATTTATAATTAAAAAAAAATTTAGTCTCAATTTAAAGAATTTGTTTATTAAAATTAGTTTACATTCAAAAGAAGTTAATTTAAAGAATTATATTAAAAAGGAATTTTTATATAAAGAATTTTTTTAAATGTTTTATTTTAAATAAGGTTTTAAATTGAAATGAGTTTATTGTTATTGGGCTTTAAAACATTTTCTACAGATGGTGGGCCTTAATATGATGGGTTGGAAAACTTTTATATATTAATTGGGCTTTAATGGGCTTAAGCCTATATATCGATATTTGAAGAGTGGGTTTAAATGGGTTTCTATAGTGGAGCATACTCTTATGCACTTGTCAGCAAGTGTTCATTATTGGCATTTATAAACTTTCTTTAACTCTTTCTCTCTCTCTCTTCATTACACATGAGTTGGTTTCCTTTCCTTTACTCAAAACCAACGTGGGGCTCTTCCCATTCCAACCAGTCGGCCGACCCCCTCCCGTAACCGCCGCCGTCGCCATCAAGGCCGGCCGGCCATTCGACTCCGGTAACCCCCTTTCTTCACCTATTTAAAGCTTTCCGCCATGCTTCCATTTTCTCCACACCACTTTCTCCAATCATTCCAAAACGTGCCCTAACCCAATTTCGGAGTTTCCGTCGATCTCGACACCGGCGCCCTCCCCGCGTGGCCTCCCTGTCTGCTGGTGCTCCGTGCTCGTGTGTGGATTGCACAGCCGTACCCTGGCGAGGCGTCGTCCCGAGTCCGAGGCTACCCTTCGGATTCCATCATCAAGCTTTTGGTAATTTCTGTGTAAACACAGTAGTTCGTCCCTCCCATCGTGATGTCTATGATGATTTTTGGTCCCCGATTTTCTCCCGGGAATTCGGTATTTGTAGACGTAACATTTTCGGATTTTTCGAAATGCTTTCTGTGATTTTTCTGTGAACTTTCTGATTTTGGAATCTCGGAAATTCCGAGTTTTCTCGGGAAAACTATGCTGGTTATTTCTATGTTCCGCGGAATCTCGGGATTTCTGAGTTTTGTTTCGGAAAATTTTCGTAACCGTGGATTCCGTATAAACTCGGATTTTTGGTGTTGATGGGTTCTATGATTTCATTCTCGAAATTTTCGTGAATTTTTCCGAAATTTTTTTGGAACTTGTTTATTTCGGATTTTCGGGATGTTCTGGACTTATTTATCGGAATTTCCGAGAATCCTTCGGAAATAGCTTCTGGAATTATTTTTGGGTTATTTTTCTAATTCGGGTTTTTCGAATTATAATGCTTTGGTATTTTCGATTTAGTTTCGGGATTGCCGATTATACTTCGGGTTTTCCGATTACGTTTCGGAAACATGTTTATGGTGTATTTTTGTATAAAAAAATAGATTTTTCCCTGTTTTGGGATATATTTGTGTGTTGTTGGCAAATCTCCCAGTTTTGGGTTATCCCGAATATAGAGGGAATGCTGCCCAAATTTTTATAAAATTTTATAAATGAATTTTCGGCAATATTTATTAATTGGATTTTTGGACGACGACCGTACCGGTCCGTGAGCCCTAGCGAAATGCAAACAAAACCGGTTTTACCCGGACGTTGAGGTATTAGCTAAATTATGACGATTGGACCAAGTCTGAGACTCTTAAGATTTTAATTTATTTATTTTATTATTTTTATTTTTAGTATTTAAAAGTGCAGGACATTGTTCAGGACTAACTAATATTTTCCTTCTTATTTTAATTCATGTAAAAGTTTGTAAGGGCATAAGCCCAGTCTCTATTTTGGTGGTTCTGTAATAGCGTAGATATTTTCTTTATTTTCTGATTGGATGATATGATCGTTAGAGCGTGTAAAGTATTAAATAAATATTATTTTATAGAAAATTAATAAGATTTTCTTACCTTAAATAATTAGTTTGTAATATTTAACAAATTCACGTTTTCTCGAAATCAATTTTTATATATATTATAAAATCACAAGTTTTGCCAAATAAATCGATAAATACGATTTTTCCTAAAAGTAAACAAAAATTGATCTTTCCTTCGTAATTAATTATAACGCACATCGATAATTTGTGTTTTGTCTGTATTAAGGTAATAAAAATTAAAACTTGACTAGGGTTCAGTTTTAGAGATTTCAACTAGCACACCTAGATATGGTTCAACATTGATTCTAAGGTAGACTTCTCGATTGTAGAATTTCGAGGACAAGTCTGAAATTCATCTCGGAGACATTACCCTCATTTCAGTCAAACCAAGGCAAGTACGGTTATGTTTATTTGGCAATTTATTTAGTAATTGTTATCTTGCATGCTTAAATCACATTGCTACACGGTACTCTCTCCTAGAGTTCAAATATTGATTATGGAACTCTCTCCTAGAGTTCAAATATTGATTGTGGAACTCTCTCCTAGAGTTCAAATATTGATTGTTATTGATTGTGGGGATATTGGGGGAGTAGTATAGCGTCTATGACCAATACCCCTCATATTGCATATTGATTGTGCGAGCTTACCCCTCTTACACACGGGGATAAGCCGTATCGTATCACTAGGATACTATTGTACAACCCAAGCCGGTCATAGTCGTTACCTATTCAAATCACATGCTGGAAAATATTGTTCAAGTATTTCAAATTGTTTAAAATTGTAAATTTCTAATATTATTTGAATGGTTAGATATTCATAATTGTACTTGCTCCCTCCTGACTAGAGACCCAACATTTTTAGGAAGCATTGATGATCCTGAACTGTATCCTATGGTGTTACCCGAGTGTAAAACCCCTAAATTTCTACTATATTTTTATCGATTTTTGGTACTGATTTAAAATTTTGTATTGTACGTCGCGTAGTCGTATTGTACGTCGTGCGCGAAACTTAAATTATCGAATTTGCTCGATGAATGCGAATATGTGCGAGCGTACATATATTTTTGAAAAATATTTTTTATTTTTATAGTTCAAATAATATATATAATAATTAGTTGTATTTGTATTTTGCTTAAAGTTGTGTATTGAGATGACCAAAAGCTTATTATTATTATTTTTATTTATTTATTTATTAGTGGTAATTTAGAAAACAATTTTATATTCCTTGCATATGAGGTACATTAAATTAAATTTATATATTTTTATTTTCAAAATTTTTAATATTAATATTTTATTATTCGAAAAGATATTTAAAAATAGTTATTTTCAAAATTATTATTATTAGCATTTTTGAAAAACATATTTTAAAATTATTATGAAGATTTAAAATTTGATTTGATTCCATGGATACATTTAAATAGTAAACTAATATCTATATTTGAAATTGATTTGATTTTAAACTAAGAGAATTTAATTTGATTTAAATTAGATTTGGATTGGATTTGGATTTGGATTTGATTGCTTTTAAGCTAAATTAGGAAATATCTAAATTGGGTTTTAAATATCCTAATCTTTATCCAATTGGGAATTCCCACATCCTATAAATAGGCAGGTACTCCTCTAATTTATTATTCATCCACAACAATTTTCTCCACAAATCTACGTGTATCGTGTCTGTGTCCATCCAAATTCTTATTCAATATTTTACAAATACATTATCTCCTTCCCCATGTCGGACACACCCCGACACCATCGAATCCCAAACCCGACTCTAAGCCTGCCCCGGTTCACCCCGAACGCCCCCGCTGTCCCGATGCCACCCCGCTATCCGCCAACAGCCATCTCCACAACCAGCCGCTCCCTGCCTCGGCCAACCCTCACCCCGTTTCGACCACCCGTCAATATCACTCCTCCGTCGCACTATGGCCGTCCCTCCAATCAGCACCATCCATCCTGGCCAGATCCCGACCCCGATAAAACTATCTGAACCACCAGAATCCCCGTCGCGGCACGCCACAAACCACCACCGTACCCCAACTCCTCATCCGACCCCGACAACCCAGCCAGCCGTCACCACCCATCTCAACCACCACGCAAAGAAAAGGAAAACCCAAATCGGAGACAATAAAAACCCTAAACCACTCACCTCTGCCGGCGATCGACCGCCGCAGCCATCGCCGTGCCCGTCCACCGAAATCGCTGTCTTGCCGCACCACCTCCCGCTCCTTCCCTCTCCTTTCCCCCTCTGACCGCCGCGCGCTCGCCGGTAAGCCGCCGCGCGAGCCATCAGCCGTAAGCCTCATCTCTGGAGCGAGCTTGCCACCGCCGTCGGCGACTTCGACTCTCCAAGCCTCCGCCCTCTCCGGTGCAGCTCCGTCGCGGCGTGTCGGCGCTGCTAGCCGTTCTCCTCCAGCTTCTTCCTTCTGCTCCTTCGCCCGCCGACCGACGAGCTTCCCTCTCCGACAAACCCCGCTCACCGACCGCTCTTCTCTCCGCGACCTCCGCGCTCGAGGACCCTCGCCGCCTCTCGTTCTCACCACCGAGCTGTCGAGATCTCCTCCTCTGCTTCTTCGACATTCACTCCTTAATCTCCCGATCTCCCTCTCTATTGTTCTCTCCTTCCTTCCTCCTTCCTCCGCCTATTCCCGCTCCTCTCCGATCTCTCCGCCACCGTCCCCCTCTCTCTCTCTCAGTCTCTCTCTTCCTTTTCTTTTTCTAAAAGAGCAGCTGTGTAAATTTTCTGTGGTTTGATTTGGTCACCTTCTTTTATTTAAGTGACAGCAGTGCAGCTCTTGGTTTGCTTTTTTTGTTTGTTTTCGTGTTTTGTTTTTTTCCTGTTTGTTTATTACTGTTCATTATTGGTAAAGTTATTATCATTATTATTATTATTATTATTATTATTGTTATTATTATTATTATTATTATTATTATTATTATTATTGTTCTGTTGTTTTATTATTACTATTATTATCATTATTCTGTTGTTTTATTTAGTACATTTTTTTACATCATATAGAGGTAATTATTTTTATATCATTCTTTTATAAATTCTACATAAACATATAATTAGTTTAAACTTTGAAAATAATTATTATTAATTTTTGCCATATATGAGTTAGAGATTTATAAATCTAATATGTATATTATTATGGTATTTCCGAAAATAGCTTGACTTAAATGTTATTTTTAACCCTAAATAAATTTTTTAGACTTTTATATTACCTAGAAATATGTTGACCCATAAAATGTAGTTTACAAATTATGAAATGAATTCTTGGTATTTTCTCTTCAATATTTATCTAAAGTATTTTGAATTATAAAATATAGTTCTCTACCTAAAATGGTATTTTGACAAACTTAGAGTTTTTGTCGAAAATTGTTTTCTTGACTTTAAAGTACTTTTTTTTATTTTTCCTATAAATATTTTGACTGTGAAAATTTGCTTTTAGGAATTATAAATATTTTTCTAAAATTCGTATATATATAAATATTTATTTATCCATTATTCCTTGATTCTTCCTGTCCGTATCCAAGTCCTATTCCTTTGCCCATTTTGAGACTACCATATGTCCAACCTAACCAATTTGACCCTTCTGGACCCAATGGAACTGTCCGTGTCACCATCAGAGGTCACCTTGCATAGTTATTGCACCAAAGTTGCAGTTCGTGCCACCGTGATATTCGTAGCACACCAGGCGTCCAACCAGGCAAGACACCTTGCCATTTGCTGTTTAATTATTTTTAGCTCATATTTCATGCATTATTTATTTTTTTATGCAAAATAAACTGTGATACATGGCATAACTGTTAGAACTTACTGTTCATTTATATTCCTGCTGTGTATTATTTTTCTTACAAATTAAACCTAGATTTAAGGGACCACCTTGTGTGTTGCATTCATTGGCCTTGACACGTTGTAACACGAAGTTGTGTGTCGCATATAGGACATGAAAGTGCGTGATTGGCTGGCCACCAGTACGTACAAGCCGTGCGATAGGAATAACCGCTAATAGAGGTTGCATGCTAGTTTGACTTAGCGGTTATAGAGGTTATGTGTTGTGGATACATCACAGTAGGCATTGGGCGGGGAGGAAAATTCTTTAGCGTATGGGCTTCGATGCACTTCCCTTGTGACCCGGACTCTCCGTTGGAGATACGGGATTGATGACCCATGATTACTGACGTCCACTGACGATTCTGCGGAACGTCATGCTCTTACTGATGGGGCCTCTGGTGCCCCAGGGGGGACCATGCCGATCCTATTTAGCCAGGGCCCATACGTAGGAAGGATTGTTCTTAACTATATTTCACTTAGAACGGTTAGGCAACCTTATCCGTTAGGTACGAGTACTTTTGGTTTGGGTACTTGTATCTGACCGTGGCTTGGAACAATAACTTGTCGCAGATTAGTTTGTCACATCTTGTCCTTGTTTGATTGTAGGTGTAACTTACTACTTCGATGAGAAGGTATTGAACCTTGTTGGGGTCCGGATACCATATTGAATTCATAGCATGGAAAGATACGTCGCCGTGAATTAGTTTACCATCTCCTGTCCTTGTTTGGTTGGGGGGATGGTACGCTCGTTCAGTAGGTGCGTATTAGACCATGTTATAATTCGATTTACTTATTTATTTGAGCAATATTTATTCAGTTTATATGGCATGATATTATGTGTCTTGTTACGTCCCTCTGAGGACCTGGTTATCTCTCCAGGTGTGTGCTATTGTCTTTCGCAGGTGTTCTAGCTCTAGCCGTGATCTTCGCTATTTCTTCGAGGATGATTACATTTGGATCGTCTTCGCTTCGCTCGCCACTCATTTTATTTCTATGTACTTTTCCTTATTTGTTGGTAGTGGATTTGTCTCCGCCCAACATATTGTATCAAGACAAATTCATTCTCATTATATGATATCTTTTATTCATTTATTCTGTGTGGATGAGATTAGTTATGGTTCTACTACATTTTACAGCTTATGTACTTATACGAGGCTTCCATATATTGGAGTATACTTCGTATGAATACAGTTGGCATGTCTACGTTCCTAATCCTACATATTTTGGGACTGGGGCATTACACCGAGTCCCAATTGGAAGACGATGATCTCGAGGCTGATGAGCTGGCTGCTTAAATGTTACTTCTTCTTTTCTAGTTTAGGGAAAGTAGTGTTAAAGATAGTTAATTCAGTTTTGATTATCAATTGTATCTTTCTTGTATTGAACAAATTTTTTATAAATATTCGAATTATTAAAGTTGTGACAAATTTAGATTCTGTTGTTGAGATTACCTGCAAGTGGATACAGCTTACTGCCGCCGTCTCAACAACGGTGCAGGCTGGGCATGATCCGATTTGACCCAACAATTTGGGATCGGGTCATAACATGTTTTTAGTGGTGGCCCATGCAGGTCAGATCTGTAAATTGGTCTAGTCAACTTAGTCTAGACCATCGCGCAGTTCTGTAACTTGACCTAGAGATAGTTGAGACTTTAGGAAAACAGACTTTAGAAACAACTAGAACACTTAGATGATATACACCATGTTACATTATAGGGCTGAAATTATTTACTTAAATATCTATTTTTGCCTGCTTATAGATTCGTAGGATACCTTGTTTGTGTTTGTACCTAAACCTTATCTAGATTAGGCTGATTGTACCTTTGAGTGTCCCATGACTTTCGAGATAATTTCCTTCCATAATTTCCAGGTTCTAGTATACTTTAGGATTCATATTCTTTTTGGAATAAGATTGAAATTTTCAATCTTCTTCTTCTTTATCAAACCTAATTTTAACTTCTTCCTTGGTTGATCAGATCTTACTTCTCTACCTTTATTTGGAATTTTGATTCATTCGTTATGAAGAGTTTCAATATTCTCTTAGCAACCCTATTAAACTCTTATCTACCCAATGTATATCTACAACCATTATATCCAATCTTATTTCCAATTGATTGACTTTCTCGAAATCAATTCTGAACTAAATTCTGGGACCATAAAGCCTAAAGGTCAATTATTACCAGAAGAATTAGTTCTGTTCATGATTCTCCTAAAGGAGTTATTTTCAATTTCAATATTGTTATATCCTATGTTTTTCCAAAAACTGAGAATATTTTCATATGTTGACTTCCTCCACTCATCTTAAAACCCTACTCTCCCTATGCAATTTCTTGATCAAATCAAGGCCTAGAAAGCTTCTATGATCATGAAGCAGGAACGGTCAGAAAATTGATCACATTTTTGAATCCATTCTATTGTTAAATTTCCTTTAGTTAAGGAGATTTTTAGCTGTCCCAAAGCTATTTAATTTCTTGGCGTTACTAGAAATTTTCAATTTGATTTCCTTGAATCAATGAGACTTACCTTCTCTCAAATTTTCAACTTTCCTTAGTTATGAAATTATTCTTCTCAAAATAATTTTTTTTGTATTCCCTGAGTGATTTGTCGGGAATACTATCATTGGTTTTTCTTACTTAATCCGAAGCGGTGATGCTTTTTTCTTATCTAGTGTTTGACTCAATTATCCAAATCAAGGTTGATCGTTTCAGCTTTGGAAAAGAAAATCGGAGAACAGATACTCCTCTTGATTTTAGCCCTAGTCTCTTGAATCCCAAACACATATTTTGATAAATTCCTTGATCTCAGAAGAACAGTCATCTACATTTTCTATCCTGTTTAGAACTTTAAACTCGTTTGAATTTTTGAAATTCCTCTGAAATTCACATGGACAAAGCTTAAGAAATATTTAGCAACCTAACATGACTCCGCACATTTACGTGATAGTCATTTATCTGAATTATGGAAAACTGCAAGTTTGCTGTAGCTAGTTGTGCACTGGCGAGACATAAACTCTAATTTGAAATAATGACAGGTAATCGTTAGGTTTCCAAATATTATTGAGATTTTGTTCTATGTTTGCTTAGCCATGAAATGGATAAAGTTGGAAGATTACTCGGTAAACTAAATTATTCAAGTTATGGAGTCAAAAAAATTCATTGCAGTCAGGTGCACACTGGCGAGGCATGAATTTGAAACAAAGTGACTTCAAAAATAATTGGTTTTCGAATATTAGTAAGGCTATATTCATATCATGGTTATCTTTAATCATTCTGAGGATTTGTATCCTAGCACTTACTCCCACCTCCAGAAATAATCTATCGAATTATATTCTTGTCATGGCTATTTTTAATCACCCTCACCATCTTAAAATCGTACAACTTGTTGATTCTTTCTGAGTCACAAACTCCTATACCTCATACCAGTTTGAATTGAAAATTGTCCCTTATTTCGAAAAATTACATTATCTTTTGTTTCTCAAATAAATTGATGTCGTATTTTATGACATTTCTATTTTATTTGATCTCATTTTAAAACTTTTAACTCGTTATGATTATTTAAATTATACCTCGATGTTTACTCATGATTTTGATCACAACAAAATATTCTAAACTCTATCTAGACGATTCTAAACATGTTTACATTTTATCTTTATATTTAGCAATCATGGCTCGAATCTAATTTTGCCTTATGAAGTAAACCTAGAACATTTTATAGCTTGGATTTTTAGAGTACATGATATATAGGATATATATGAGTTAAAATGTACAATGGTGATTAGTATTGAGGAAAGTTTGTGAATAATTTGACATTGAAGATTAAAGGTTGTCAATGTTAGGTATAGAGATGCACTCTAGGAAGGTGCATAGTGAATTAACTATAAAGGATAATCGAAACAAGAAATATTGGACTTAAAATGTAAATAATTGAGGATGACGAATTGTATGAATAGAAGGGTGCCAATATTACAGAAAAAACAAAAATGGAAAGATTGGTTGGAAAGATGTAATAAGATTTATTTTTGAGAAAGTTTAGTCAAATAAAGGATTTGAGCTTAATCATGATTTCATAGAGAGTTCGAGATCAAATAGGAAAATGAAGATATATACATGATAGTCTAAAATCACAGTAATAATCATCTATGAGAAAGAAATGATAAAATTTTATGGATCGTGACAAATCAGAATATTGAAACGTGGTGTAGGATTTTAGATATGATATTGGACACCAAGGCTTGACATTGAAGTATTAAAGACTAGGAGTATCAAATCATAGAATTAAATTGAATATATTAGCAAGCTGGGAGAAATACATATTGCATGAATATGAGATGTGTTCAAGATTGAAAATATAGAAGACAAAATTTTAAGGTGATTGGCAATTTAGGAATGGAATCGGGAATTTAGTAATCATGGAGAATAACACTATTTCTAAAGGAGGGAAGAATATAAATTAAATAGTGGATAAAATTGATGAATATATAGCATTAGATGAGTTTTGGGATTGTTAACCTACTTGGGCATAAGACTGTTAAGGAAGATGTCCAAACTGATTTCAGGCATGATTGCATGATTAAAACCCTGACCCTGCCCTTTAAATTTCGAGGACGAAATTTTCTAAAGGTGGAAAGCTTGTGAAACACAGTTTCATTTTTCATAAATAATTAGAAATATTTATAATTAAAAAAAATTTAGTCTCAATCTAAAGAATTTGTTTATTAAAATTAGTTTACATTCAAAAGAAGTTAATTTAAAGAAATTATTTTAAAAAGGAATTTTTATATAAAGAATAAAAAATATTTTAAAATGTTTTATTTTAAATAAGGTTTTAAATTGATATGAGTTTATTGTTATTGGGCTTTAAAACATTTTCTATAGATGGTGGGCCTTAATATGATGGGTTGGAAAACTTTTATATATTAATTGCCGAAAATAGCTTCTGGAATTATTTTGGGTTATTTTTCTAATTCGGGTTTTCCGAATTATAATGCTTTGGTATTTTTGATTTAGTTTCGGGATTGCCGATTATACTTCGGGTTTTCCGATTACGTTTCGGAAATATGTTTATGGTGTATTTTTGTATAAAAAAATGGATTTTTCCCTGGTTTGGGATATATTTGTGTGTTGTTGGCAAATTTCCCAGTTTTGGGTTATCCCGAATATAGAGAGAATGCTGCACAAATTTTTATAAAATTTTATAAATGAATTTTCAGGAATATTTATTAATTGGATTTTTGGGCGACGACCGTACCGGTCCGTGAGCCCTAGCGAAATGCAAACGAAATTGGTTTTACCCGGACGTTGAGGTATTAGCTAAATTATGACGATTGGACCAAGTCTGAGACTCTTAAGATTTTAATTTATTTATTTTATTAGTTTTATTTTTAGTATTTAAAAGTACAGGACATTGTTCAGGACTAACTAATATTTTCCTTCTTATTTTAATTCATGTAAAAGTTTGTAAGGGCATAAGCCCAGTCTCTATTTTGGTGGTTCTGTAATAGTGCAGATATTTTCTTTATTTTCTGATTGGATGATTTGATCGTTAGAGCGTGTAAAGTATTAAATAAATATTATTTTATAGAAAATTAATAAGATTTTCTCACCTTAAATAATTAGTTTGTAATATTTAACAAATTCACGTTTTCTCGAAATCTATTTATATATATATTATAAAATTACAAGTTTTGCCAAATAAATCGATAAATACGATTTTTCCTAAAAGTAAACAAAAATTGATCTTTCCTTCGTAATTAATTATAACGCACATCGATAATTTGTGTTTTGTCTGTATTAAGGTAATAAAGATTAAAACTTGACTAGGGTTCAGTTTTAGAGATTTCAACTAGCACACCTAGATATGGTTCAACATTGATTCTAAGGTAGACTTCTCGATTGTAGGATTTCGAGGACAAGTCTGAAATTCATCTCGGAGACATTACCCTCATTCCAGTCAAACTAAGGCAAGTACGGTTATGTTTATTTGGCAATTTATTTAGTAATTATTATCTTGCATGCTTAAACCACATTGCTACATGGAACTCTCTCCTATAGTTCAAATATTGATTGTGGAACTCTCTCCTAGAGTTCAAATATTGATTGTGGAACTCTCTCCTAGAGTTCAAATATTGATTGTTATTGATTGTGGGGATATTGGGTGAGTAGTGCAGCGTCTATGACCAATACCCCTAATATTGCATATTGATTGTGCGAGCTTACCCCTCTTACACACGGGGATAAGCCGTATCGTATCACTAGGATACTATTGTACAACCCAAGCCGGTCATAGTCGTCACCTATTCAAATCACATGCTGGAAAATATTGTTCAAGTATTTCAAATTGTTTAAAATTGCAAATTTTTATTATTATTTGAATTGTTAGATATTCATAATTGTACTTGCTCCCTCCTGACTGGAGACCCAACATTTTTAGGAAGCATTGACGATCCTGAACTGTATTCTGTGGTGTTACCCGAGTCCCAATTGGAAGACAATGATCTCGAGGCTAATGAGCTGGCTGCTTAAATGTTACTTCTTCTTTTCTAGTTTAGGGAAAGTTGTGTTGAAGATAGTTAATTCAGTTTTGATTATCAATTGTATCTTTCTTGTATTGAACAAAACTTTTATAAATATTCGAATTATTAAAGTTGTGACAATTTTAGATTCTGTTGTTGAGACTACCTGCAAGTGGTTACAGCTTACTGCCGTCGTCTCAACAACGGTACAGGCTGGGCATGATCCGATTCGACCCAACAATTTGGGATCGGGTCGTGACAACAGCAAACCCTAAATTCCTATTCAAATAGAAACAGAAAACGAGGAAGAAATGCCCACTGTGGCATTTCAACAAACACTTAGGGGTATCCACTGATACGTGTCCGATATGGACATGTACTAGACACAAAAACTAACAAGGCCTATACCAACAGTTAGGGTAGACCTAGGGCTTCATATTCATGCAATTAAAACACTATTTTATGGAGAGGATTAGGATTTACCTAGGTGTGTGAAATGACTCAAAAAGCCTCAAAGAGAGTTGTTCCTCAAGCTACCCAAACTCCTCCAAATTGCTCCTTTACTGAAATTTCTCACCATAGCCATCAAATGCACAGTGATTAGAACCTATTGCAAGAAATTAGAAGGAAAAAGGAGTTGAAATGAAGAAGATAGGGATTGGGGAAGAAAGGAGTTTACCTCTATTTTCAAACTTGCTATTTTTTCTAAGGAGGCTAGCCCTAAGTGAAGAGACATTAAATAGGTAGGGGGAAACCTAGGTGGCCGGCCAAGTGGGTGTAGGGCTAGGGTTAGGGTTTCACTAGTTGCCTATGGGCCTCTATGGGCCTAAGCCATAAGCCATGACTTATGAAATCACAAGTCATTCTCTAACTAAATCAATATCCTATTTTCCCCAAATTAATTCTAATGAGTAGGATATCACTAACTTAGGTCAAGCTAGGGTTTCACAATCTACCCAAGTAGTCATGACTAGGGTTAGCTTCTAGGACAGTCTCCTAAGTCACCCTGAGTCAAAGTCAAGAATAGCACTAAATCAATTATACTAAAAATCACTTAAATTCCAATAATTATAATTAATACCAAATAATTCCAAAAATTTCCAAAATTTTTAAAAATGACCAAAATATCCTCAAGCTAGAAATGTGGTAGTGACAAATCTACCCCCTTAAAATAATTTCATCCTCGAAATTAAGGGCAAAACTAACAGATGAGAAGGATAGATAATCATACTTCACGGTGCAAACAGATATGGGTATCGCTCGCGCATCTCATCCTCCCGCTCTCAGGTAGACTCTCCTGGAGAATGATGCCTCCATACGACGCAAACCAAGGGTATCACCTGGTTTCTCAGCACCTTCTCTCGGCGATCCAGAATCTCCACTGGCTGCTCTGGATAACTGAGTGTAGGCCCTTCCTCAATCTCTGAATGATCAAGCACATGGCTAGGGTCAGCCACGTACCGTCTCAACTGTGATACATAGAATACATTGTGGATACCTACTAGTGCAGGTGGCAAGTCTAGCCTATATGCCACATCACCGACTCCCCCGCTGATCACGAATGGTCCGATGAAGCGCGGGCTAAGCTTCACACCTCCACCAAAACGTATAGTACCATGAGTCGGAGATATCCTCAAAAAACCTGGTCTCCAACCTAATCACAAGCAAGGTCTCAAATTAACTATGATAAAGAAACATGATCAACAAACCAAACAAACAACCTAAATCTAATCCTACTCTAATCTGTACCTCAAACTCCAGCGGCCTCCGGTGTCTATCGGCCCAGTGCCGATGTCTGTCCTGCGTCACACGAAGTCTATCCCTGATGAGCTTTACCTTCTCGACTGCGTCAACAACCATCTCTGGTCCCAGTAAAGCTCGCTCACCAACATCATCCCAAGATAAGGGTGTACGACACCTACGCCCATACAGAGCCTCGAAAGGTGGTATCTCAATGCTGGCCTGAAACTGTTGTTGTAGGCAAACTCCACCAAATGTAGATGATCCTCCCAGGAACCTCCAAAGTCCAAGACGCACGTCCGCATCATATCCTCGAGCATCTGAATAGTTCTCTCTGACTGTCCGTCCGTCTGGGGGTGGTATGCAGTACCAAACTTTAGCTGAGTGCCCAAACTAGTCTGCAGACTCCTCCAGAAATGGAAAGTAAAGCGACTATCCCGATCCGAGACGATGCTGACCGAAACTCCGTGAATCCTGACAATCTGCCGCATGTACATCTCCGCAAGCCTTTTTGTAGACGTACCCACCTTGAATAGCAAAAAGTGGGCCGGATTGGTCAACCTATCAACGATGACCCAAATTACGTCTTTCTCTCCTGGTGTACGCGATAATCTAGATACGAAATCCATAGTGATATGCTCCCACTTCCACTCAGGAATGGACGATGGCTGCAATAATCCACCGGGCCTCTGTCTCTCTGTCTTGACCTGCTGACAGACCAAGCACCTAGCTACGAAGCGAGCTACCTCCCGCTTCATCCCGTACCACCAGACATGCTCCTCCAGATCTCGGTACATCTTGTTGGCACCAGGGTGTATAGAGTACTGAGATCTGTGGGCCTCGTGCATAACCTGCTCCCTGAGATCTCCGCTGGGCACACATAACCTGGAACCGTGCTGCAAGGCACCATCCTCTGCTATAATGAACTCACCATCCAGCAATCCTGTCCTGACCTGCTCCCGGATACACCGCAGAGCAACGTCCTTGAACTGAGTCGACTTGATTCTCTCAATCAAGTCCGACTGACCTGAAGGCCCCACATCTGCATCTGAACTCCGGGTACAATCACCTCAATCCCCAGGCTCTCCAAATCAGCAAGCAAGTGACGGTCCATAGTCAAACACATGGCTGTCGGATACCTACTCAAGGCATCGGCAACCACATTGGCCTTCCCTGGGTCATACTGAAGTGAGATGTCGAAGTCTTTCATCAGCTCTAGCCATCTACGCTGCCTCATGTTGAGCTCTTTCTGTATAAACACATACTTCAAGCTCTTATGATCTGTGAAAATCTCTACCCTCTCTCCATACAGATAGTGCTTCCAGAGCTTCAAAGCAAAAATCACTGCTGCCAACTCCAAATCATGGGTAGGGTGAAGAACAGTATGGCAACTCTAGAGGGGGGTGAATAGAGTTTATATAGAAAAATAGCCAATTAAAAATAACTCTTTCACCAACAATAAATAATCAGAGTAAAGTGCGGAAAATAAATGAAGAGCAGAAGAGCATACGCAAACACAGCGATTTTAACCTGATTTCCCTCGTGGAGGACTAGTCCAGGCCTGAGAACTCTAGCTCAGGATTAAATCCACTATTTGTGAAATAGTAGTTTACAACCCGTGCCTTTTCTTCAGAAGAGCACGTCAACTTCTAACAGATGATCGCAGTGGCGATTTGCTTGGAATTGTCCAAGCGACTTCTTCGACTCTTGCACAAGAATCCTAACTGAGAGATGCTGAGCACTCGACACTTAGGAGGCTTGTGGCTAGTAGATGGGAAGGGTATGGCTTACTTGAGCTTATAAGAGAGAAGAGAAAAGAAGATTGGATGGATTGGAATGAGAGAATTCATGCCATATTTATAGTGTTTTTATAGGCAGAATTCGGCCAGAATTCGGGTAGGAAAATTCAAAAATTTGGCCGTTGGACAACTAGCAACCAGCTAACCCTAAAATTAGGGTTCCTGATTTCTAGGGGACAGAGTTCGGCCCGAACTCTGTGTGGAGGCAGAGTTCGGCCCGAACTCTGTCTCCAGAGCACAGAGTGGTTCTAAGGGGATTTTTGGGCAGTGTTTGGTTCAGTGGAGCTTGGGATTTTGGGTAGGCTGTAGAATAAGTGTCAAGAGCTCAGCAAGACTCAGAGTACACAAGTCTAGACTCAATAAAAATATAAAATATAGACTCAAAAACACACTGAGAGCCGGAGACTGAGCTGTCGTCTGTCTTGAACTGTTATGCAGACGTCGTGTGTCGTATTGAATTAATACAGATATTATTTAGTCAATGTAGTCAATATTTGGTTGACTGTGACTTTGTGTCAACAATCTCCCCCATATTGATAATTGACAAAATAATATATGTATATTCAATATTCATATCTGGACACAGTTGATTATAGCAACATAGCTCCCCCATACTTGATGCCGAGCTAGAATATAATAGCTCCCCCGTAATCAGTGAATGGTGCTGAGCTAGAAGCAATAGCTCCCCCGTAAATAGTGCATGGAACCTGTATAATATCTCCCAAAAAGCACAAACAAGCACAGAAATACGAAAAGATAGGATCTGATACCAAACAAGTATATCCAGCCATATATATCCAGGCAGAATATACATAGTTCAGGCAGAATATACATAGTTCTCCCTCTTTTGGTAGTTAGCAATATAGACTGCAGATGAATGAATAATAAAAGAAAACTGCAGTCGACAATTAATAGTAATACAACCACACCAAGCAGAGAAGAAACAGTATAGAAATAATCAAAAGAAGTACTAGCATAAAGTGTCATAACCAAATGTCAAACACACAACCAGAGTTTAAAAGCATCCAAGTACATAAAACTGAAACTAACTAACTAGAAATAAAAATGCATCAACTAATGTCATCATCAGCAGCAGCAGCAGCAGATAGTAGCCAATCTCCATCACGGAGCATGAGATGGTCCAGGAGAGTCAGAACGTCTGGGATCCACAAAAGCAGCACCCGGATCCAGGTAACGCATGACCCACGGATCATCAATGCGATAGCCCTCACGATCGGGATCCCGCTGCATGGGAATGGGCATAGTAGGATGATGGGACATGGAGTACCGAATATCATGCAGCGAGTTGCTGAGTGCACTCATCTGTAGGGTAGTACGGTAGTCCATCTGAGCCCACCGATCGTCCTCTAAGTCGAAACGATCCCGGAGCATGGTCTGGATGGAGTCAAGAGTGGCAGGTGGAGGAGGTGCATCCTGACCGAGTGGAGGGGCGTCTGGCTCCTCATCATCAGAATGCTCAGAAGCCTCAGGAGAGGCGACGACTGCTTGAGTACGTCGTGCCTTGGACAGGAAAGCAGGAGCAGGCAGGAACGGACAGTCATGAATAGGAATGATGGATGCACGAAAAACCATAGGAAGGTATAAAGGATAAACCAAAGCTCTTGGTTTCTTCCTACAATTTATCATCCAGTCCATCATTATCCTAGGAAGATTGAAGGGGATACGAAAATGAAGGTGATATAAAGCAGAGATCTCAAAGTAGGTAACTTCATCAGTTGAACCAGCTTTTGGTAAGATAGTATTGAACACTATGCGATGAAGTTCATAAAAGTAGGGGGTGAGATGCTTGGCCTTTAGCTTGCGAGGACTTACGTTAGGAGCACATAAATTCTCCTTAAATCCTTCAAGGGAAGTATCGCCAACAAATTGAAGTTGACGTGCTTCCACAAGCTTGTCCCACACATCAAGATCCGGGAGAGCAAGAAAGTCTCCCAACTCAGAATCATTGAAGGCAATGTTAATGCCAGCAACCCGGGAATAGATGTGGGTTGCATCGTGAGTCAGATTACAGTAGAACATTTGGATTGCGCTACGGTAAATGACAAAGTTGGAAGCAACTAGTTCATCCAAACAAAGATCACGAAATAAAGATTCATATTGAGAAAATATTGTGAAATTGATGGGATGGCCCCCAAACACCGGACGAGTCCTAAAATCGCTAAACCATTCATTAGAGGCGTCTAGCGACACAAATAGACGGTCGTCGTATGTATTAGGGTCATCGGGACGCGGCGGATTGAACAACGGATGAATGGGGTGTTGTTCAACAACTTGTTCAATCGGAGGAGGAGGAACCGAAGAGGAAGCTCCCTCATGTCGAGTCCTTCTCCCTCGTTTGGACAAGCGAGATGCCATTTGCAAAGAAATAGGAGAACTTGAAAATGATAGAAAGAGAGAGTTATACCTGAAAATAATACCAAACAGTGGAAGAGAATGTTGAAAAAACCCCTTTCCCTTGATTTTGAGAAGAAATGGAGATTTCTAGATCAAGAACTAAGGTTAGGGTTTGAAAGGAAGAAGGTTGAAGAGGTGGAGAAGAAGGAAATATGGGAGGAAAGAGAAGGAATCCCGAAATAAAATAGGGGTTTGTCTTTGGTCGGATAGAATATTGACCATTGGATCTAAAATGATCCAACGACAGAGGCTGATCCCGACTCTGGAACAATTGGACCGAACTCGGCCCGAACTCTGTTGGGGGCAGAGTTCGGCCCGAGTTCTGGATTAGTGGTCCAGAACAGAAAATAGGCTGAAAAGATAGAAAAATTGGTTAAGTGTTGAAGAAAAAAGTTTGATAAATTCAATGAAGTACATAGAGAGGTACACAAAAGTCAGAATGAACTTTAGAAAAATCAATTAGGCAATATTAAATCGAAATAAACCATATAACAAACAAGGAAATATATTGTAATTCAATATTTCAAATTTGCCATGGGTTAGCTGCAGGGGCCGGATCCCAGCTAGCGGTAGTCCTGAGGACTAGTGCACCGTGTCGCTTAGGCTTTTACGCCTTGTTGTTAGAAGGACCCTTTCGGCTTGTACCCATACCAAATTCGTCGTAAAAGAATCAAAATATACTCGATATTTACGCAGGTGAGTCTCAACTTATAACTGCTTCATCCAAAATTCCGAGTTCACGACAAAGGAAATTGAAGCGCTCTTCGGATAATGGCTTAGTAAAGAAATCTGCTAGCTGATGATCAGTGTCAATAAACTCTAAGTTAATCGTGCCATTTTGCTGATGATCACGCAAAAAGTGGTGTCTGATCTCAATGTGTTTAGTGCGTGAGTGACAGACAGGGTTCTTAGTCAAATTAATGGCACTAGTATTATCACAGAATATAGGAATATGCATAAAAGATAACTTATAGTCTTCAAGGGTTTGCTTCATCCACAGAATCTGTGCACAACAACGCCCAGCTACTATGTATTCAGCTTCTGTTGTGGATAGTGCGACAGAGTTCTGCTTCTTGCTAAACCAGGAGACTAAAGCTTTTCCTAATAAATGACACGTGCCGCTCGTACTTTTACGGTCGACCTTGCATCCAGCGAAGTCAGCATCGGAATAACCAATAAGATCAAATGATGTTAACTTGGGATACCATAGGCCCACTGTAACCGTACCCTTAAGGTATCGAAAGATACGCTTAACCGCGGTCATGTGTGATTCCTTAGGATTAGCTTGATATCTAGCACATAGGCAAATACTGAACATGATATCGGGACGACTAGCAGTTAAATAGAGTAAGCTGCCTATCATACCTCGATACTTACGTTGATCAACGGGTTTGCCGCTCTCATCTGGTTCGAGTTTGGTTGAAGTAGCCATTGGCGTGCTGATTGGTTTGACGTTGTCAAGATCGAACTTCTTCAGCATGTCCTTGGTATACTTCGATTGGCAGATAAAAGTTCCATTAGCCATTTGTTTTACTTGCAGACCAAGAAAGTAGTTGAGCTCTTCCATCATGCTCATCTCAAATTCTGTCTGCATACACTTGGCAAATTCTTGACAGAGGGTTTCATCAGTAGAACCAAAAATGATATCATCAACATAAATTTGAATCAACAGAATAGTGTCTTTAAAAGATTTTATAAACAGTGTAGTGTCAATTTTCCCTTTTGAAAAACTTTTCTCAAGTAAGAAGCTACTTAGCCTTTCATACCAAGCTCTGGGGGCTTGTTTGAGGCCATAAAGCGCTTTCTTTAGCTTGAACACGTGGTCGGGAAATTTGTGATTTTCAAAGCCAGGAGGTTGTTTCACATAAACTTCCTCCTTAATAAAACCATTCAAGAAAGCACTTTTCACATCCATTTGAAATAATTGAAAGTTTTGAAAATTAGCAAAAGCACAAAGCATCCGAATGGATTCTAGTCTAGCAACAGGAGCATACGTCTCATTGTAGTCGATACCTTCCTCTTGGTTGTATCCTTGAGCTACTAGACGAGCTTTGTTACGTGTGACTGAACCATCTTTATTTACTTTGTTTCTAAAAACCCATTTAGTACCAATTATCGAGTGATTAACCGGTCTAGGAACGAGTTCCCATACTTGGCTTCTCTCGAATTGGTTGAGTTCTTCTTGCATAGCAGAAATCCAAAATTCATCATTAAAAGCTTCAGAAATGTTTTTAGGCTCTACTTGTGAAATGAAGGCAGTGCGAGCAACGGAGTCTCTTAGTGATGATCTAGTAGTTACTCTACGTGAAACTTCTCCTATAACTAAATTTTCTGGAAGAGAAGGTTTGAAAGAGAATTTCTTAGGCAAACCCTCCAGAGAATTAGTTTCGGTTGAAGTATTCATTGGAGTAGAAGTTGATGGCTCAACGTTATCATCAAGAGTACTTACTGCACTGTTGTCTTCATCAAAAGTCACATTTGTTGACTCTTCCACAATAAGTGAGCGTTTATTAAAAACTCTATATCCCTTACTCTTGGCGGCATAACCAAGAAAGATACCATCGTCAGCTTTGGCATCAAATTTGCCTAAGTTGTCTTTGGTGTTAAGGATAAAACATCTACAACCAAAAACTTTAAAATAAGAAACATTGGGGGTTCTCCCAAACCAAAGCTCATAGGGTGTTTTCTTCGTAATGGGACGAATTAGCACCCTATTCAAAATGTGGCATGCTGTACTGACAGCTTCTGCCCAAAAGTATTTCGGAAGTGAAAATTTATTCAACATGACTCTGGCCATATCGTCGAGAGTTCTATTCTTCCGCTCCACAACACCATTTTGTTGAGGAGTTCTAGGACAAGAAAATTCATAATCAAAACCATTTGTTTTACAAAAATTTTCAAAATCATAATTTACGAATTCGCCTCCATGATCACTTCGGATTCGAGTAATCATGTAGCCTTTTTCGTTTTGAACTTTTTTCATAAAAACTTTGAAAATAGAAATAGCATCGCTCTTATTAGCGAGAAAGAAAACCTAAGTAAATCTTGAAAAATCATCAACAATAACAAATGCATAAAGTTTGCCACCAAGGCTAGCTATTCTACTAGGACCAAATAAATCCATATGAAGTAATTGCAAGGGTCTAGTAGTACTTACAGAGTTGATGGAATGAAACGAGGATTTAGTTGCCTTGTTTAGTTCACATTCGGTACATACCGTGTCCTTTTTGAATGTGATGTCAGGCAATCCTCTCACTAGCTTCTTGGTAGAAAGCCTGGATATAGCATCCATATTGGCATGACCAAGACGCTGGTGCCAAAGTAGTCGTTCGTCTTTGTGGGCATATAGACATCTACCTGCATTGTTAGTATTTACAGAAAGATAGAAAATATAGATGTTGTCCTCTCTTTTCCCTTCAAAAGCAATGTCTCCTGTTGACCTATCATAGATGTAGCAACTGTTTTGTCCAAAGTTAATATCATATCCATGATCAGCAAGATGACTAATGCTGAGCAGGTTATGCTTTAACTCGGTCACTAGGCAGACATCCTTTATTACAGGAGAAGGAGGATGACCAATGATACTATTACCTATTATGTGCCCTTTGAGATTGTTACCGAAGGATACATATCCTTCTCTCTTCATCGATAGTGATGCAAAAAGATTTGCGTCTCCCGTCATATGTCGCGAGCATCCACTATCGAGAATCTACTTACTTTCAGTTGAAGAGGGAAGGTCCACCTACATCAAGAGTAGATGTGACCTTTGGTACCCGAGTTCTTGAGGGTCCTGAAAAGTTAGTCTTTGGAAACCAAGTATATATCTTTTTATCTACAAGTCTTCTAAATTTGCACTGTGGTGAGATGTGTCCATGTAATCCACAGTAAGTACAGATAGCATTCTTATTTATACTAGGAGCATGAGAATAATATCTATAAGCAACAGGATGAGGATGGTCATGATGTGAAGAGTTGGCATCGTGATGATGATTATGCACAGAATGAGTGGCATGGTGATGGTGTCTATGAGGCATATCATGATGGTATTGTCTATGATGTGTGACAAGCTGATATTGTCTATATGGCATGGCATGATGATTTTGTCTATATGGCATGGCATGATGATTTCTATGTGTGGAGTGATGTTGATTGTGTCTTTGTGCATGATGATTGTGTACTGAGTGAGAATTGTTCTTACGTGCACGTGGTTTGTGAAAGTTTGTGTATATAAATGCATGGTTATGTGCTGCATGAGAATGACGTGGTTGACTAGCATGAGTGGTGTTGTGCCCATGTGATTGGGTTTGAGGTTGAACAACCTGTTTACCCAATTTGGTTTCTAATCTTTTAGAAACAGCTTGCAGTTCATCAACCTTAATATTTAAGCCATATATCTTAGTCATGGAAATCTTGTGTCTACTCTTTTCTTCAGCAAGCAACGTGTTGAGTGTAGTAATTCTTGAGTTTGTTGCTCAATACGTGCTTCAGCATCATGTAAGCTTAATTTAAGCTTGGATACTTCATCAGTGTCATTAGTGGGTGTCGTGTTTCTAACATTATCAAGAAGTAAAGAAACTCTTTGTATCTCATCTTCAAGACTTTTGATTTTGTCCTTGGCATGTTTGTATTTATCGATGACCTTTTTGTGATCATCGAGTAAATCAGTGAAAGCATCGCCAAGTTCATCAAAAGAGAAGTCATCTAGAGTTTCGTTAGATACCTTGTTGGAAGTTGCCATTAGGCACACATTAGCTGTATCTTGAGGAGAGTCCTTTTCTTCCTCGGAGTCACTCGCTTCACTTCATGCCAAATGCCTGTGTTGGCATATTTCTTTGATGAGTTCCTTTTGTATGGCTTCTCATGGCGGTTGCTCTTCTTCAGGAATGGGCAGTCTTTTCGGACATGTTCAGTTTTCTTGCAACCGTAACAAGTTGGCTCTTCTTCATCGTCTTCTTGAGATTCCTTCTTCCTTCGATTGAAGCGAAGGAATTTCCTGAAGTTGCGAACCATGAGAGCTTGGTCTTCATCATCCGAATTATCTTCTTCGGTCTCATCATGATTAGCTCTTCGTTGATGAGCTTTGAGTGCGATCTCCCTGGTCTTCGGAGCGGGCTCTTCGAAGTCCTTGAGGTCAAGCTCGTGAGTCATGAGTTTACCCATCAAGGTCACCATTGACATTGTTGTGAGATCGTTCCCTTCTATGATGGCTGTCACCTTAGGGTTCCAAATCTTTGGTAGCCCTCTGAGCAACTTACGAATCTTCTCGTGGTTTGAGTACTGCTTTCCAAGCGAGGATAGAGGATTGATGATGTCGAGGAATCTTGTGAACATTTGAGTGATCGTCTCACTTGGCTTCATCTTGAAGGCTTCGTATTCTTGAGTGAGACGGCTTATTTTAGATTCCTTGACCTGTGTGGTTCCTTCATGCGTCACTTCTAGAAGTCTCCATACTTCATGAGCAGTGGTGCATGTAGAGACCCTGTTGAACTCATTCCTGTCTATAGCACAGAATAAAGCATTAATAGCCCTAGCATCTAGACTTGCCTGTTTCTTCTCTCCTCGACAGAATATTTGTCGTGTGGTTTCTCAATGAGGTCACCATCGACAACTATCCTGGCGGGCTTTTTGTAACCGTCTGTGACGACAGTCCACAGGTCAAAGTCTAGAGACTTAAGATAGAAGCTCATCCTTTTTTCTAATATGTATAGTTAGTTCCATCAAATAGGGGAGGCCTATGAGTGGACTGACCTTCACCATGATTGGAAATCAAGGATTGTGTGGTTGCCATGGATCAGCTCTTAGGATGTTAGTCCTTATAAAGAGAACAGAGCTTTGATACCAATTGAAGAACAGTATGGCAACTCTAGAGGGGGGGTGAATAGAGTTTATATAGAAAAATAGCCAATTAAAAATAACTCTTTCACCAACAATAAATAATCAGAGTAAAGTACGAAAAATAAATGAAGAGCAGAAGAGCATACGCAAACACAGCGATTTTAACCTGGTTTCCCTCGTGGAGGACTAGTCCAGGCCTGAGAACTCTAGCTCAGGATTAAATCTACTATTTGTGAAATAGTAGTTTACAACCCGTGCCTTTTCTTCAGAAGAGCACGTCAACTTCTAACAGATGATCGCAGTGGCAATTTGCTTGGAATTGTCCAAGCGACTTCTTCGACTCTTGCACAAGAATCCTAACTGAGAGATGCTGAGCACTCGACACTTAGGAGGCTTGTGGCTAGTAGATGGGAAGGGTATGGCTTACTTGAGCTTATAAGAGAGAAGAGAAAAGATTGGATGGATTGGAATGAGAGAATTCATGCCCTATTTATAGTGTTTTTATAGGCAGAATTCGGCCAGAATTCGGGTAGAAAAATTAAAAATTTGGCCGTTGGACAACTAGCAACCAGCTAACCCTAAAATTAGGGTTCCTGATTTTTAGGGACAGAGTTCGGCCCGAACTCTGTGTGGAGGCAGAGTTCGGCCCGAACTCTGTCTCCAGAGCACAGAGTGGTTCTAAGGGATTTTTGGGCAGTATTTGGTTCAGTGGAGCTTGGGATTTTGGGTAGGCTGTAGACTAAGTGTCAAGAGCTCAGCAAGACTCAGAGTACACAAGTCTAGACTCAATGAAAATAAAATACAGACTCGAAAACACACTGAGAGCCGGTGACTGAGCTGTCGTCTGTCTTGAACTGTTATGCAGACGTCGTGTGTCGTATTAAATTAATACAGATATTATTTAGTCAATGTAGTCAATATTTGGTTGACTGTGACTTTGTGTCAACATAGGGTAGTTCTTCTCATGGGGCCGTAATTGCCTGGAAGCATAGGCAATCACCTTTCCGTGCTGTAGCAGAATGCAACCCAGACCCTTCCCTGAGGCGTCACTATATATAGTGAACCCGCCTGATCCTGATGGCAATGACAAAATAGGGGATCGTCAACCGCTTCTTCAGCTCATCAAAAGTGGCTTGACACTCGTCTGACCAGATAAATCCTTCAGGGTCAGCCTCGTCAAAGGCTCTGCAATCCGAGAAAAATCCTGCACAAATCTTCTGTAGTAGCCGGCCAATCCCAAGAAACTACGGATCTCTGTAACTGTAGTCGGCGCTGTCCATGCCTCAACTGCTACGATCTTCTTGGGGTCAACTGAGATCCCATCTCCAGTCACCACATGCCCTAAAAAGTCAACCCGGTCCAAAAAGAACTCACACTTGGAGAGCTTCCCATAAAGCTGCTCATTCATGAGAGTCTCCAGCATTATCCTCAGATGCTCCTCGTGCTCCTCCTCGGTCTTCGAATACACCAAGATATCGTCGATGAACACCACCACAAACTGATCCAGGTACTGGTGGAATACCTTGTTCATCAAGTTCATGAACACCGCCGGGGCGTTAGTCAACCCAAACGGCATAACCAAGAACTCAAACTGCCCGTACCTCATCCTAAATGCTGTCTTCGGAATGTCCTCTCCCTTCACCTTCACCTGGTGATAGCCTGACCTCAGATCAATCTTGGAAAATACCCGAGTTCCGCTCAACTGGTCAAAAAGATCATCGATCCGTGGCAGTGGGTACTTGTTCTTGATCACGAGGTTGTTGAGTGCTCTGTAGTCAATACACATCCGTACTGACCCATCCTTCTTCGGCACAAACAATACTGGTGTACCCCATGGCGACGAACTCGAACGGATGAAGCCCTTGTCCTGCAACTCATCCACTTGCTTCTTCAGCTCCACCAACTCATTATTGTTCACTCGATAGATGTGCTGAGAGATGGGTTCCGCTCCTGGAACCAAGTCTATCGAGAACTAAATGTCTCTGTCTAGTGGCAATCCATGCAACTCCTCTGGAAAAACATCTATATACTCTGCTATCAAGGGGTGTAGAATCGTCTGCTCCTCAACCGAGACTCCGCAGAAAACTCTGCTGCTCTGCTCTGCCTGACGTCTGGAGTACTCGAACTCTGGCTCCCCCGGCACTCTGAAGAGAACTCTACCCCCTCTGCAATCAATACTGGCATGGTGCCCGCTCAACCAATCCATACCGAGTACTTTATCGTAGTTCGACAATGGCATTACGAGCAGGCTCACCTCCAACTCACGGCCTCCCAAAACAACACTCCGACCCTTACAAACATCACTCACGAGGATAATACCACCCTCGGTCGTGATCTTGTAAGTCCTAAGCAACGATTCAGCTATAATACTGTGTCTAATCGTAAATGATATTGATACGAAACTATGCGAAGCACCAGAATCGAATAATACAAAAGCTGGACTGGAGCCGAGAAGAACCGAACCTGCGATCAGCTCTCCTATCGCCTCTGCATCCTCGGTCGCCATGGCGAAAGCTTGCCCCTGCTGGCCTCCTCTGGCCTGCTGCTGGTGCTGAACGAACCTCTGCTGCTGTGTCGGCAGGCTGGTCCCCTCTGCTGGCCTGCTGGAGCTCTGACTACTGCTCCCTGAGATGCTCGTCCCATGCGACACTCCCTCATCTGGTGGTCTGCTGAACCACACACTAGGCACTGGCCTAGCCTCTTCCGGCACTCACTGGAGATATGCCCGGGCTTCTTGCAGTAAGCACAAGTGATAATCTGTCTCTGGCCCTGCTGCTGCTACTCGGTTGTGCTGCTGTCTCTGCTGGAACGGCTGCGGCTGGAACTGCCTCGGCTGCTGGTGCTGAAAGTGAGGCCTCCGCTGCTGCTGTCCCCAACAGGGTCTCGCCCCCCTCTTGAGCTTCAGCTCAAGATCATCCTCAGCCAATAAAGCTCCCGTCAAAATCTTCTCGAAAGTGGCATCCCTGTTGCCCTTGGTCAAGGACTTGACTTCCTTGACCAGACCCTTTCGGAACCTCTGGACCTTCGCCGTCTCGCTCAAGCCCTCTACGAATCTGCCGAGGTGGCCAAACTCCCCAGCGTACTCCTCTACTGACAGGCTCCCCTGAACTAAGCTCTCAAATATATAAAGCTAGTCAGGATATCTCGGACTATTGGACATGATCAAGAACATCTATCTACACAGTTCAAGACCGAAGCAATGTTTGCCTGTTCGAGTCTGTATTTCTTTGAGCAATGTATTTTTCATTTTATTGAGTCTAGGAATACGTTGTACTCCGAGTCGTACTGGCAAATAGGCTATTCCAAAATGATTTCAAAATGTTTTTTAAATATCTTTAGTTTTGAAAAACATTCATACTTCAAAAAGGTTTTCAAAAAGGTTTTCAAAAATCTCTAAAAACTATTTTTTAAAACCTAACCTAACCCTGACAGAACTCGGCCAGAGTTCGGCCAGAGTTCGGTTAGTGGCCGTTTTGATTTTTGAATTCTTTGGAACTTGGTCCTCCTGCAGTTGCGGATTTGACCGAGATTTCCTCATCGAGTTCTGCCCGAATTCTGCCAGAATTCTGTCTTTGGAATTCCTATAAATAGAGAAGGATTTCGATCATTTTAACACACTCATTCACTTTCAATCTTCTCTCTTCTAAAAAGCTTTCAGTCTTCCAAAGAGTTTTCTCGAGCTTCAAATTTCAGATCCCAAGCCAGTTACAATCCTCTAGTCGATTTGCCAGTGCGGTGCGTTCTAGAAGTTTCAGAGTGATTATAATCAGAGGCTTGATAGAAGATTCAACTCTTCAAAATTGAAGTTGGACGAGTTCTTCGTATCAAAGCTCGCGTTGTAGAAGTTGCAAGGACTTCGTAAGAAAACTTACGGTTTTGCCAATAGTGGATTCAACTGGTAGCAAGAGTTCTACCGACTGGATTAGTCCTCAACAGAGGAAAACCAGTATACATCGCTGTCTTTGCGTTTGCTTTCTTATCTCTGCCTTTACATTATTTTGTTGTGATTATTATTCTGTGATCTTGCTGCTAACATTTTTAAATTAGCATTATTCTGCTGCCAACTCTATTCACCTCCCTCTAGAGTATTACACTTTACGATTTCGTTCCTACAATTGGTATCAGAGCAGGTTCTCCATCTAGAGGTATTATATTCTGATCGCAATTGCTCCTACAATTGGTATCAGAGCGGGTGTTACAGGTAAAGCAAGGTAATATTGCAATTATTTATTCATTTAATTAATTGTTATATAGATCACAGCACAACACATGGCAACTGTGAAATTCACAAGTGAAGGCCAGGCCACAAACAGACCTCCACTGTTTGATGGTACGAACTGTACCTATTGGAAAAACGGATGAGTTTCTTCTTGAAATCACTTAACTTTGATTTATGGTCTATTGTTATTGATGCTATCAAAAGCCACCTCGTATAAATGTTGATGGAGTTTTAGTTGAAAAACCCCATAACAGATATACAGAGGAAGAAAAAAAAGGCCAGTCTTGACGTACGTGCTATTAACACTTTATTTTGTGCTTTAGACATAACTGAATTTAACAGGATATCTATCTGCACAACTGCTAATGAAGTGTGGAAGCTTCTTGAAGTCACACATGAAGGCACGACTCAAGTCAAAGATTAAAAGTCAGCAGACTTACTCAAGAGTATGAGGTGTTCAAGATGAAGCCCAATGAAACAGTTACTCAGATGTTCGAAAGATTCTTGGATATTGTAAATCCTTTGTCCTCCCTAGGCAAAGATTACAGTAACCATAAAAAGATTTGCAAACTCCTGCGAGCACTTACCAAGAACTGGATTCCAAAGGCTACTGCAATCATTGAAGGGAACGACCTCACAACTATGTCCCTCAAAGTACTCATGGGTAAGCTACTCACTCATGAACTGGAGCTACAAGATTTTGAAGAGCCTGCACCAAAGGAGAAGACGATCGCTTTCAAGGCACAGCACAGAAAAGCTACTGAAGGTGATTCAGACAGCAGTGAATCTGATGCTGAAGATCAAGCACTCCTAGCAAGAAAATTCAAAAGATTCATGAGATATGAGAAGAAAGCCAAAGAAAACAATAGCAGCAACAACTGGTATCAAGATGATGCTGTCTGCTACGGCTGCAAGAAGAAGGGACACATGAAGAAGGATTGTCCTACAAACTCATCATCAAGCAAGAAGAGCAACAGGTATGCGAAAGGGAACCTGCAGATATCAACATCATGGAAGTATGCCAATACCAGCATATGGCATGAAAGTGAAGCCAGCGACTCAGAAGATGAACAATCAGAAGACGCTGCAAACGTATGCTTTATGGCATCCGATCAAGTACCTACTGAACCTGTAGTTGATACATATGATGACTTCACCTTTGAGCAATTAGGAGATGCCTTCAGTGAACTGATAAGTGATTACAGGAAACTGCGTAGCAAATATCAGACCTCTAAGAAGGTACTCAAAGAGTACAAAGGTGAAATAGGAAGACTTACCGACCTACTAGCTGAGGTTAGAAATAATGTTAGTGAGTCTGGTGAGCTTTCTTCTATTAAGCTCTTATTACATGAGACTACCAAGTCATCTGAAAAGAAAGACAAGGTTATTGACCAACTGAAAGAAGAACTTTCTAAAGAGAAGAAAAGTCTTCAAAGTGCACAAGTCAGAATGGAAGCACTCACTTCTGATTATACTAAGTTGTATGACACTTCCAAAAGATTAGAAATTAGGTTAGGAAAATAGCCTGAGACTGCTGCTTCCTACCCTAACAAGTGTCACTTACCGAATAATCGAAACATTCCCAAACCAAACACTGTCAGACCTAACCCTATCAAACCTTTACCCCAAAAGGTTAAGCCCAAACAGGATTATAGGTATGCTTTATTCTATACTAGAAAACCTAAACCTACCAACCGTGCACATCACTCAGCTTTCAACACTAAACATGCACAATGTCATTATTGTGGCCACATTGGTCATATTTCTTCTGCATGTAGAATCAGAAAGCTTGTTGATTTAAATATTTATGCATGGATACCAAAAGCTAACATTTTAGGACCCTACAAGAAATGGGTACCAAAAGTTTCATCTGCAAACTGTTTTGTAGGTGGAACACCTTTTACATGCTAAAAGTAAATGGATTCTCGACAGCGGTTGTTCACGGCATATGACCGGTGATGCTACATTATTTGCAACACTGTCGAAGAAGAAGAAGGAAGGCTATGTCTCATTCGGTAATAACTTGAAAGGGTATATCATTGGTATCGGTGATATTGGTAGATGCTTAATGGCTAAAAGTGATGAGAGTCATCTGTGGCATATGAGACTCGGTCACGCAAATATGGACGCAATCTCAAGATTATCCACGAAGAAGCTTGTACGCAGTTTACCGGACATAACATTCAAGAGGATTCGGTATGCAGCCAATGTGAAAAGAACAAAGCTACCAGATCCACATTCAAGTCAGTAAATGCAGTATGTACTACTAGACCTCTACAATTGCTACATATGGACTTATTTGGTCCTAGCAGAGTTGCTAGCCTCGGAGGTAAGCTTTATGCTTTTGTAATTGTAGATGATTACTCTAGATACACGTGGGTATACTTCTTGACACGCAAGAATGATGTATTGTCCGAATTTGTCGCCTTTTACAAGAAAGTACAGAATGAAAAAGGTTACATGATCACTCGTATTAGAAGCGATCATGGTGGCAAATTCGAAAATGCAGAGTTTGAGCAATTTTGTGACACACACGGTTTTGTACACGAGTTCTCCTTCCCTAGGACTCCACAACAAAATGGAGTTGTGGAACGTAAGAACAGAACTCTATCCGAGATGGCCAGAGTAATGTTAAACCAGTTTAGTCTACCCAAATATTTATGGGCTGAAGCTGTCAATACAGCTTGTTTTGTTCTCAATAGAGTTCTAATTCGACCCAAATCGAAGAAGACTCCATTTGAGTTATGGTTTGATAGAATTCCATCAGTTTCATATTTTAGAATATTTGGTTGTAAATACTTTATTCTTAATACAAAAGACAATTTGGGAAAGTTTGACGAAAAGGCCGATGAAGGTATATTTTTAGGTTATGCGGCCAAGAGCAAAGGATACAGAGTCTTCAACAAACGAACTATGATCATCGAAGAGTCAATCAGCGTCACTTTTGATGAACTGAATCAAATGACTATCGATGACAATGACGAAGATCCAACTGTACCAAGCTCAACAACAGTTGATTCTCAACCAAGCTCGGCACTAGATGATCCTCCTAGAGAAGATCCAGGAACCAGCTACCTTCAGAGTCTGCCGAAAAGATTAAAATTTACGGCTGATCATCCAAAGGATTTGGTAATTGGTGATATTACCAAAGGTGTAAGTACTCGTACATCCAGTAGAGATATTGTTTCTAGGGTTGCATTCATTTCACAGCTAGAACCCAAAACTATTGATGAAGCATGTAGTGATAGTTTTTGGATAGATGCTATGCAAGAGGAATTAAACCAATTTGAACGGAATCAAGTTTGGGAACTTGTTCCCAAGCCTATTGATCATCCGGTCATTGACACCCGTTGGATATTCCGAAATAAACTAAACGAGAATGGTTTAGTGACTCGTAATAAGGCTCAACTCGTAGCTCAAGGATACAATCAGAAAGAAGGTATCGACTACGATGAAACTTATGCCCTAGTTGCGAGATTAGAATCCATTTGCATGTTATGTGCATTTGCATGTTTTCATAATTTCAAATTATTTCAAATAGATGTCGAGAGTGCATTTTTAAATAGTTTTATAAAAGAAGAAGTTTTTGTAGCACAACCTCCAGGTTTCACAGATTTTAAAAATTCTGATCATGTTTTCAAGTTGAAGAAAGCTTTGTACGGTTTAAAACAAGCCCTCGTGCTTGGTATGATCGTCTAAGCTCTTTCCTACTTGACAACGGTTTTTCAAAAGGCAAAGTTGACACTACACTTTTTATTAAGTCTTTTAATGGCAAGCTTCTTTTAATACAAGTCTATGTTGATGATATTATTTGGATCTACTGATGAATCTCTGTGTCAAGAATTCTCTAAGTGTATACAGAATGAGTTTGAGATGAGCATGATGGGAGAGCTGAAATTCTTTTTCGGACTGCAAATCAAACAAACTGACAATGGGACATTCATAAATCAAGCCAAGTACACAAAAGATTTGCTAAAGAAGTTTGATCTGGATAATGTCAAACCTATTGGCACTCTGATGGCAACTTCAACAAAGCTTGATATTGATGAACAAGACAAGCCAGTCGACACACGTAAGTATCGAGGTATGATCGGTAGTTTACTTTATTTAACTGCTAGTCCAGATATTATGTTTAGTGTTTGTCTGTGTGCACGTTTCAAGCTAATCCAAAGGAATTACTCTGTGCGCAGTTAAGCGTATCTTTCGATACCTTAAGGGACTTCTTCTGTTGGCTTATGGTCCCAAACTAAGTCCTTTGACCTTATTGGTTACTCGATGCAGATTTTTCTGGATGCAAAGTTGATAGAAAAGTACCAGCGGCACATTTTCTTAGGCAAGGCTTTAGTCTCATGGTTAGTAAAAAGCAAAATTCTGTAGCTCTATCAACAGAGGCTGAGTATATCGCCGCAGGACGTTGTTGTGCTCAGATTTTGTGGATGAAACAAACCTTAGAAGACTATGATTTATTTTACACACACATTCCCATTTTCTGTGATAACACGAGCACTATTAATTTGACTAAGAATCCAGTATGTCATTCTCGTACTAAGCATATCGAGATCCGACATCATTTTCTTAGAGATCATCATCAAAATGGAGATATTGACCTTGTGTACATAGATACTGAGAATCAATTAGCTGATTTTCACAAAACCTCTAGCAGAAGATCGTTTCAATTATTTACGTCGAGAATTAGGAATTTTGGACGTCATTAATGTTAATTAATTTTATTTTAGATTTTATTTCAATATGCAAAAACTGTGTTAGAGACAAGCCAATAAAGAGTCTTTCTGTCACCACAACTACGGTTGAAGTGAAGCGGTATTTAAGAGTTCCCCGGTGAACCTCCGCCAGCTGGGACAGTATTCCTACAGCTAATCTGAAACAGTCGCTGTGTAACAAAATTTAATTTATAAAATAATATTAATTATATTAATTGAAGGTTGAAATTACTAATCTTTGAATTAAATATTTGAAATGAGCCAATGAAAAAAGAAAGTGTTCCAAACTAACCCCAGGCGAATTCGGCCAGACTTCGGACCGAATTTGGCCCGAGTTCGGTTAGGATATCAGGTTATATAACCAGAACCCGAGAGCTTCATTGCTTCTAAAATCCACCATCACAGCACAGCAGCCGCGCGAAAAGCTCTAAAATCCTAGTTCTTCACCACTCATTCTCTCCCAATCTACGTGGTGAAATCCATCCAAATCTTACGGAGTTCGTTGTTCTCTACAACATATTCGAATCTCGGGAGGTATAACTTCATATTTCTCCTCCTTTCAATTTCGTGCATTTTACTTTATTGCACAATGGCACCTAAGGGATTTAACCCCTTCAAGAGGAAGAAGGCGACCAATCCAAGTGAGGAAGGTTCATCTTCGAATCCACCCACGGATTCCCTCTTCGCTAGTCCAATCTAGCGATGGCGCGTTCGACGGGTTTTACTTTCAAACCCTAGATTAAGCCCTACTGTGGTATGGAGACTTCTCCAAGAGATCCGTATGCACAGGCGCTCCTATCAAGTGGACTGTGTTTCCAGAATACCGCCCTTATTTTGAGGCATTAGGGTTACAATATTTTGTTAAACTTTGTTTCCCCGTAGCAACTAATGCCATTAGACTGTTCTACTGCAATATCATATTAAACACTTTTGACGTAAGTACTCGTATTGGCGGACTAGATATCAATTTCAATGATGTCCTCTTAGCGAAAATCCTTAGTATTCCCAACAAAGGTGAACCGCTTGTTGATATCACTGAATTTGAATTCCCCGACGGCACGACACTTACTAGTTTCAAAGCAGAACTCTGTGCACCTGATCGAGTTCGCTCTAGAAAGTTCAAGGCAAACAACTTGAACTTGTTTAATTATGAATTGCACCGTATCATTTACTCTACTATCCTTCCGAAGTCTACTTCAAAGGATGATTTCACATCTCTTGAATTATCTGCTATGTATCATATTCTTAAGGGGATTCCATTTTCTGCCCCTAAGACCATTATCCAGATGATGGGACGTTGTCGTGCAAGAGATAGAAATATCTCTTATGCGATGATTCTCCCACGCATCTTCCAGCGTTTCGATATTGATTTGTCAACTTGTACTCAAGACCCTGAGCCCAAGTTTCTAAAATTATCTCGTCGTAGTATGACTGTTGTTGCTCCTCCTACTGCTCCTCCTACTGCTCTACCTCCTCCACCTACTCAGCAGTATGCCATGACCTTTGAGGGCATACACCAGCACCTTTCGGATTTGCACGTCTTGATGACGGATATGGCTCGCGAGCGTGAGTTCCGCGATGTCACTCGTTATCAGGCGATAACAAATTCTCTCGCTGATCTCTGATTCGCCCAGACTGGACATTCTGCCGGTTCTATTCCTAGAGATCCAGCCTTCTCTGGTTACCGCTGTGAGGATGAGGCTGTTCATGCCTACTTTCAGCCCGGTAACGTATATGATTGGTACCGTTCTGACCGTGCTCCTCCTCGAGACTATGTCGGTGAGTTTTACACTGGCGCTCCTCCTCACCCTTCTGGAGCTAGTACCTCTGCAGCTGGTCCTTCTGGACATGCCGGTCATGCTGATGATGATGATGATGATGATGATGAGGAGTTGTGATATATTAGTTGATTTTTGAGACTTAGACATTATCTACTGTATACTTGGAAATGCTCCGACATTCCAAATTTTTGTCTTTAGACTTTATTATCAGTTCTTTTGAGGACTTGTACTGGATATTTTTTTATGTCTCTTGGACATCTTTTTATCTTTATGAGATGCGTAGTTTATGTTTCACATCAGTTTATTTACTTATTTATAGCATATTTATCTGCTTCTTTAAACTGCCTGTGAAATAATTCTCTATTATAATCTGCCTGAGACAAATACATGCCTATGATGTCATTCTATTTTTTACTATTTCTATCATTTCTTATAATTTTTTTGTGTTTCTTCACTGTTTGTTATTTATGCATTGATTGCAGGGGAGTTTTTCTCTTTTGCAATTATTTTGCTAAGTGACAACGGGGAAAAAAAAAATAAAGGATCTAACATCTTTTTGAGAAAATGCAGGAATATGAACAATTTTACTATTTTTGATTTTTATTCCAAGCAAAGATGTTATATTATTCATAGTTTGTCAATTATCAAAATGGGGGAGATTGTTGGCCCATTGGTCATATGGTCAAACTGATTTTAATAATTGATCAAACTTTGTCTCGATATATGAAGCTAGTCAGGATATCTCGGACTCTTGGACATGATTAAGAACAGCTATCTACACAGTTCAAGACCGAAGCAATGTTTGTCTGTTCGAGTCTGTATTTCTTTGAGCAATATTTTTCATTTTATTGAGTCTAGGAATACGTTGTACACCGAGTCGTACTGGCAAATAGGCTATTCCAAAATGATTTCAAAAATTTTTTAAATATCCTTAGTTTTGAAAAACATTCATACTTCAAAAAGGTTTTCAAAAAGGTTTTCAAAAATCTCCAAAAACTATTTTTTAAAACCTAACCTAACCCTGACAGAACTCGGCCAGAGTTCGGCTAGAGTTCGGCCAGAGTTCGGTTAGTGGTCGTTTTGATTTTTGAATTCTTTGGAACTTGGTCCTCCTGCAGTTGCGGATTTGACAAAGATTTCCTCATCGAGTTCTGCCCGAATTCTGCCAGAATTCTGTCTTTGGAATTCCTATAAATAGAGAAGGATTTCGATCATTTCAACACACTCATTCACTTTCATTCTCTCTTCTAAAAAGCTTTCAGTCTTCCAAAGAGTTTTCTCGAGCTTCAAATTTCAGATCCCAAGCCAGTTACAATCCTTTAGTCGATTTGCGAGTGTGGTGCGGTCTAGAAGTTTCAGAGTAATTGTAATCAGAGGCTTGATAGAAGATTCAACTCTTCAAAATTGAAGTTGGACGAGTTCTTCGTATCAAACTCGCGTTGTAGAAGTTGCAAGGACTTCGTAAGAAAACTTACGGTTTTTCCAATAGTGGATTCAACTGGTAGCAAGAGTTCTACCGACTGGATTAGTCCTCAACAGAGGGAAACCAGTATATATCGCTGTCTTTGCGTTTGCTTTCTTATCTCTGCCTTTACATTATTTTGTTGTGATTATTATTCTGTGATCTTGCTGCTAACATTTTAAATTAGCATTATTCTGCTGCCAACTCTATTCACCCCCCTCTAGAGTATTGTGTTACGATTTCGTTCCTACAAGGAAGTCCCTGGGGATCATCTTCTGAAACTGCTCTATCCCAGGTGTCCTCGGCTGCTGGACTGCTGGTCGAGCTGCGACTGTCATAAGGGCCAACTCCATGCTCCTGGCCTGCCGGGCCTGCTGTACCTCCATAAACTGCTGAAAGTAGGCGAACATCTGTGCCGCATCCACGTATCCTGTAGGCGGCGGCTGCTAGAAAGGCACCTCTGGGATGACTGGGTCCTACCTTCGAACTGGTGGAGGCATACCCCCTGCTACTGCTGCTGCTGCTGCTGAAGTCCCAATATGAGCAGAGGTGGCATGAGCTACAGCCTCTTGACCCTGCTGAACTGGCTGAGAGGTAGCAGTCCCCTCCACAGTATCCCCATGAATGGTACGCTGTAGCCGCGTCTCCACCATCCTGAAGACAGATCAAACAAGGGTATCAATTGTTGAGAAAGAAGCGATATAACAAAGGCGGACAGTTAAAATTCAAAAGAAATCAATTGACAGTAAGGATTTAGATGGCAAGAATAGAGTTTTTTCCTAATATGATTGAGTACCTTAAAAACTAATGTCCTGTATCCTACTGCAGGCTGTAGTGATACCCTGGTTCAAATACCACTACACTTCTAGTCTTGACCTGCATGGGCCACCACTAAAATGTGTCACGACCCGCACCCTAGAGTAAGGGCACGAAATGTGGGTACGTCCAGCCTACGCTGCAGTGTCGGCAGTAGTAGAACGCTGTCCTAGGTCTCATGTATCTAACAGTATAATGCTAAGCAGTTTATACTCCCCGAATGGGGGTGACATAGCAGAATATAAACTCAATCACAACTAAGGAAGAATAAGCACGATATGATATAGAACTCAAAATGAAATACAGATGATCAGAAGAGTCTAAGTGTCTAAGATAACAACTCAGCAAACATACAGAAATACAAAGTCTCAACTACAGAATATGAAAGAATATATACAATCCAGATCTCAAATGACAGAATAATAAAAATCTAGACTAGGAAGCCTCAGTCTCTATAGTGGATCCGGCTGGAAATCCGGATCACAGGTGTCATCTAGAGCTGTCCCATAAAAAGTTTCAACACCAACCTCATCCTCGTCCTCTGTAAACATATCAACGGTGCCCAATCAGGACGGAGCGAGCACAATACATCTCAACAGATTATAGCAGGTTAGAAAATATAACCATGCAGTAAAGTAAGATACAGAAAGCTGAAAGAAAGTACAGAATGTAAAGGAGATAGCTGTAATGGAAATATCTACTATAAATAGAGAACTAACAGTGGCTAGTGAGTCAGAGTACAATATAGACATGTGAATGGCATAGGATGATTCTGATGCTACACTACGGAATGATTCTGATGCTACACTACTTGGATATTATTCACATGTCCACTTCTACTCTTTCGTACCCCCAATCAATACACAAGGATCCAGCCAGGTTATGTTATGATTCCTGTAATGGCCCCCGAAGGGTGGTACATGATAGTCCCATAAATAGGAATTCTAGGAATGCCCATAAATGGGGGATTCATGGAAGACTCTGTGATCATGAGAGTACATGTCACAAGTGATTCAATGAACCATGAAGCATAGTGATACACAATGTAAGTGAAACGCACAGAACATGTAGTATCTGATGCTCCATGAGGGGATAACATATCAAGAAAGGATCCATATAGTACTAATCCGTGTGACCAACGTGACATCATCGAGTAAAGTAATTTAAAGCAGGAGAATAATTCTAACAAGATATGAAATGATCAGAGAATGTACTCGCCTGTATCCTGAGTATCTGAAGAATATCTACTGTCCGATGAGTGGTGTCTGTCTCCTATAGAACAGTACAAGTCACTATAAGTCTAAAATGATAATAAGATACAATTCAATACATTCTATATGAATCTAGGTCAATCTAGACCAAAGTCAACTCTTGGTCAACTCTGGTCAACCCTAGAAGTCAAACTAGGTCAACTAAGTCAAACCTAAGTCAAACAAGTCTATACTAGTCTAACTAGTCTATTCTAGTAAGCCCACATCAATTCTAGACTATACAAGTCTAACTAGACTCTAGACTGGCATTCAAGCTACACCCATAAGCTATGAGTCCTAGGCTATAGGCTATATCATGCCTAAGCCAACCCACATATCATATATACACATTTTAATATATCTAATATAATACACACACATTATAATAATATATAGGATACCTATATATGCATCTCACATAAATATATAACATGTACATATGTACATATGCATACACACATAGAAGGATAGGAATTAGGCACATGTGTATGTGTTCAAGTGTGTGTGTCATGAGAGTGTCATATGAGCATGTGTGTGTTAGTGAGAGTGTCAAGAGAAAAAACAGTGAGTGCACGTTTGTGTGTGTAACATGTGAGCAAAGTGTGTGTATGAGTGACAAGAGAGTGTGCCTAGAGTGTCAAAGGGGTGTGTGTTACCATGGAATGAGTGTTAGGCAATGTGTGATCCTAGAAAAACAGGAAACGGTGAATGGTATCATGTGTACAGTGTCAATTGTGTGTGAAAACAGGAATAGGAAACAAACAGTGTACTGTAAAACAGTTAGTGTATATTGTGTTCATGTGTCAATAGGAAATATCAGTGTGAAATCCTGGAATAAAACAGTGAACTACTCTAGTATAATCTGGAAAAACAGTGAAGGTACATGGTAATCCTGGAAATCAGTGAGGATAAACACAAACATTGAATCAATACCAAGTATGAATTAACATTCAAGGATAAATCGATTTCAATTAAGGAAAGGAAATCAAACCAATTCTCAGCTATGGGATTCCTGTCAATTTAATTGACAGTTTACAATGAATCAAAATAGTTGAAAGTTAACATTCAATCCAGTTCTAGGGAAGGAAATCTATTCTCGGATTTATAAAAAACTATTTGACAGCTCATTAAGGAAGGAAAATCAATTCAGGATATTGGAAATAATGTATCAGTGATATTGAATCAAAATCAGTTAAAGGAAACGAAATCAATATCAGTTTTAACATTTCGAAGCCCAAACACATTGTCAAATAACCCAATCCATCTTCAACAATGAAACAAAACAATACCAATATGAGAACTAACATTCACATTTTAGTTTAAGGAAGAAATAAGGATTCAATTCTCCTATATTGAGAATGAAAATGACAGTTTAATATTTTATACAGTTGACAGGAAAATATAACCCAAATCATAGGTAATGAGCCATAAAGCCTAATCTAAATGTAACATTGAACTAGTCATGAATTAAATAACATGTAGGATCATTTATGATACTGAACACATTAGTTTAATCAGATAAAATAGGAAATTAAATCTCAGAAATTTGATATCAGTGTGGTATCAGTCGAACCCGAGTCAAATCCCATCTCAATATTCCATTTCCAAATCAACAACCTAATCTAAAATATAATAATCAACTAACAGAGGTTATTTATCATGTCTAGGACCTAATTAGCAATTTAAATCGTGAATTAAACCATTTAAACTAGGAATAAAACACAGGAAGAAATAATTGGACTGAGACAGCACAGTGCATGACCAGTGCACACCCGATTCCGTGTCCGACACGACACAAGAACTCACGAAACTTTGGGAGCCTCGTGTCAGTGTCAGCCCCGACCCATGTGTCGAGTTTCACGTGTCCAAGTGGTGTATCCAGTGCACTGTGGACCCCGAGTAGCAGGGGATCTGTCACGCGCATGCGTGTGTGTGAACCCAGCGTGTTCCCGTGTCCAATACGACACGACACGACACTACTGCCACTTCAGTCCAACAAAAATCGATAAGCGACAGCAAACCCTAAATTCCTATTCAAATAGAAACAGAAAACGAGGAAGAAATGCCCACTGTGGCATTTCAACAAACACTTAGGTGTATCCACTGATACGTGTCCGATAGGACACGTATTGGACACGAAAACTAACAAGGTCTATACCAACAGTTAGGGTAGACCTAGGGCTTCCTATTCATGCAATTAAAACACTATTTTATGGAGAGGATTAGGATTTACCTAGGTGTGTGAAATGGCTCAAAAAGCCTCAAAGAGAGTTGTTCCTCAAGCTACCCAAACTCCTCCAAATTGCTCCTTCACCGAAATTTCTTACCATAGCCATCAAATGCACAGAGATTAGAACCTATTGCAAGAAATTAAAAGCATAAAGGAGTTGAAATGGAGAAGATAGGGATTGGGGAAGAAAGGGGTTTACCTCTATTTTTAAACTTGCTATTTTTCCTAAGGAGGCTAGCCCTAAGTAAAGAGACATTAAATAGGGGGGGAAAACCTAGGTGGCCGGCCAAGTGGGTGTAGGGCTAGAGTTAGGGTTTCACTAGTTGTCTATGGGCCTCTATGGGCCTAAGCCATAAGCCATGACTTATGAAATCACAAGTCATTCTCTAACTAAATCAATATCCTATTTTCCCTAAATAAATTCTAATGAGTAGGATATCACTAACTTAGGTCAAGCTAGGGTTTCATCTACCCAAGTAGTCATGACTAGGGTTAGCTTCTA
>JANAVB010026417.1:0-32773 GCA_029216955.1 Iris pallida
GAAGTTCTTATCAGACCTAAACTTCTTTTTAAAGTTTGGCTTCCATTTCTTCCGAGTAATTTTCCATTTTTTCTTGGAATAGGTTTTACCCTTTTTCCATGTCCTTTTCCATTTCGGTTGTTTCCAGACTGGCGGACATCCGAACTGGAAATTGACATCCTCATCGTACTTGTTATATAATCTATAACCAAGTACTGAGTTTTTGATGAATTTATTCATCTGTGAAGCGGCCTTAGCATGTTCACAGGTTTCTTCCATGGTTCTCATACAAGCCTTTTTCAGCATTCCGGTTGTATGGACTCCCCCACAAATTTTATCATATTTGGCTTTATTATATTATTCCAGGGGTAGGGAATCTTAGTGAAAAACCCCTCCATCCAGAATTCTTTCTCTCTGACATTATTCAGATGAAAGATTAGCCCAATATATTTGGACACAAATTCTTCCAAAATACAAATATCATACAAAACCATCTTATGTAATATTTGTTATAATTTTTCGAAGCTTGTGAACTTTCTCTTGCGAAATCAGCCAAGAGTAGCTTAACAAGTTCGTCTAAGGCATCATACTTATCAGTATTAGCCTTAACCCTTTCGATTAACTGAGGATCCAGGTTTCTCAACCAAGCAATGCTATCTCCTTGCCAGTGACTAGTGGCATAGTGGATAAATCCTTCAGTCATAATGTTTGCAGGGAGAAAATAAGCCATCCCCTGCATCTTTTGAGTCCAGTTTGAGAGATATTCACCCATTTGCTTGTGGGGAATATTCTCAAGGTTTAAAATTAGGCCATCAGACGAATATCTTCTGTCGTGATGGATTCCCTGTTGGGAAGCATGGACTTTATTCCAATCTTTACGATGTTCCTCCCGATATTTTGTCATGTATGGAGAGGTTCCTCCTAGGACAAAATTCGGATCTCGCATGATTAATTCGGGATTGGGAGGTATAGTCCCAACCTTGGTATGGGGTTCAGCCTCGATAATCATTGTATCGTTGCTTCCCTGACCTTCTTCTTCTAGGGTGCGAACCTGGAGGGTCTCCGTTTCATCATCAGATGTTTCAGAATCCTCAACGTACTTCCATTTGAAGAAGTCGATCGCTCTAGCATGTTTTTCATAATATTCATAGATCTGGATACTTTTTATTTCACCGGAAAGTTCTTGTTGCTGTAACCGGAGAAATTTTTTATAAAATTCTTCATTTATTTCTTCTGTTGGGATAGCGTTAGCTTCCTCAAAAGAAAGTCGCATCATATTGATGCTATTTGCCCATCTTACCCGAGTGTGTGTTCGGGCTTGAGGCAACTTTAGAACTTTTGGTATGTTATCAGCGGGTTTGCTGGTCATACCATCATCTGCCATCGAGATTTTCCCGAAGCGATTGAGCTCATTTCTGATGTGGACGATTTCTCTTCCGACATCAGAGAGTTCATTGTATGTATTATGGACGTGGTTACTGATATTAACCAGAGTATCCACAATAAAGTTGTATATCCCATTTTCAGGGTTATCTATAGAAGGAAGATGAACAAGGTGTTCATATCCTTTCAGATTGTAAGGACAACGATGGTCGTTCGCTGAAACACGATATTCGGCTTTCGCCTCAATATTATCTCCCATGGTGAGGAGTTGTTCTTGAGTATATGAGCTATGGTAGGCTCTAGTATTTTTTTAACAAAAATATTCTGAGATCCGTGCAGAAGCTCTTACGCTTGGTGTAGGAAACGAACCAAAGTTGTGCTCAAATTTCGTGAAGCGGTAGTTTAGGCTTATGGTCGTATGTTCGAGGCCAAACCCTGCCAGAAAGCCATGGTAGTTCCTAGATCTGTTTTATCAAGGAACATAGGGGAACTATGACAAGCCGCAAAATTATGGGTCAAAGTTTTCCAAAACAACGAATGATCATAAAGAACATTTATTACAAGTGTCAAAATTGCTACTGGATAATGGTATCATTCTTAGCCCTAAGAAAATTGAACTGTTCAAGACAAAAATTGATTTCTTGGGCAAGGTAATAAAAAATGGTCAGATTGAACTACAACAACATATTTATGCTAAAATAAAATATTTTCCTGAAGACTTCAAGACTTTGAAGGAATTTCAGAGCTTTCTTGGATTGCTTAACTATGGTAGGAAGTTTATCCCACATCTTTCTGCTAGAGTTGAAAAACTACAAGATAAGCTAGCTACTGAACAAGCTAAGTATAAAACTATGACTGGTGAGCAGCCCAGGAAATGGGACACTAGTATGATTTCTATTTCTCTTTCACCCAAAGAGAAAGAAGAAATTGCTAAAATTAAAGATCTAGTAAAAGATCAGAAAATTCTCTATTTCCCTCTTGATGAAGATAAGTTAGTCTTGCAAACCGATGCTTCAGATTATTTTTGGGCTGGAGTATTAATCGTAAAAAATAAAAAAAAATTGTTGCATATACTTCTGGAAAATTCACAAAAACCCAGATTAAGTATGCAACTTAAGATAAAGAGCTACTTGCTGTTAAATTAGCCATAAAAAGTTTACGCATATATCTTCTTTATAGAAATTTCATCATTGAAACTGACAACAAATCTGTGGCTCAGTTCCTTAAAAAGAAAACCATTAATAATCCCGAAGAAAATCTTCGAAGGATTAGAATTACTATTTATTTAGAAATTTTCAATTATGAAGTTAATTATATTCCTGAATATACTAATTTTCTTGCTGACACTCTTACTAGGCCATAATGCTATGGACCAGAAGGAGTTTTCTTGCATCAAACAAATCTACGAGGAGATGAAAAGGCAGGAGGCCTTTACTCCAGTTGGCCCGAAGAAGGCGGCCAAGGCGAATGCTGCGAGCAATGCAGCCTCTTCGTCTGGGATGACAATAGTGAACAACCTAGTCCCAGGGACGGAAAGTCCCAAGGTGGCGAATAGCCAAGTCATTCCGGCGAATAGCCAACAGGGGAACAACAGCCCCAAAGCCGCACAGGCACTCCCGAGAGGACCCAAGAAGCTTGTTCCTTTCCAAGGAAAAACGTATGCCAATACTATGGTGAAAAACTGGTACAACCAGGAACTCGAGAAAAATGACAAAGAGTCTTGGGATAAATTCAATGGCTGTTACCGAGCCATACAATCAAATGATCTGAAGGGGGCTAGTTTCTGGCTATCCCAAATTGAAAAGCAGTTTCTGGCCGAAAAGGCGAAAGATGCACAACATAATGCAAAACTCCATGAACTAAGGCAGTTGGCATTTCAGATGATCGCATATAGTGCCACATCTCGATCACCTGCTCTAGTATCCAAAGAGAAAGACCTCTTCCAAGGGCATAGTACGGAACATAAAGAACTCCAGGAAATCCTGAGGCAAATCGACAGTCATGATCTGGTCAATTTTCGGATCCCAGACATGCTGCGGTTTTATCAGGCTATGTCCATTGAGAACGAGCGCCTTCAGTATATGGAGACAGAGGGTATGGTACAGAGTATGATCACTATGTACCAACAACAAATAATCGATGAAGCCCGTCTTCTTGCTTATTTCAAACGCTTAGATGATTCCGAAATCACTAAGTATTTTGAAGGCATGAAGATTTTTTATTCACCTAACGAATATATTCACCTGGTATGTTGTTTCTAGGAAATTGTTAATATGATGCTGCAGATCAATAAAGGATTCGTACACGAAGTGTTTATTTGCACTTCTGATAAAGAACTCTATGAGACGACAATCCCAGAAATCTGCTAGGAAGCGGCTGTCGCTCATTCATCCAGGTTCTAGGCGATGTTCAGGTTCAGAGTTCTTGTTGGAGGGATTGTCTCGAAGCTCCCCGCTGGGTGGAGCAAGTTCTATGCAAACATGCATAGGAAGAAGCTTGAGATCAGCCTTGAAGATCTCTTGCAAAAAATTTATGTTGAGGACCAGATGCGGGCTCAACTGAAGGTGGACGTACTCTCCAAGCAATTGGCTAACGCCAATCTGGTTCATATATACAAGGGAACCAAGGGGAAAGCAGGCGGCTTCCCACAGCAAGAAGAAGGACCCTGACAATCTGAAAGTCAATGGAACTTCTTTCAAGCAAAAGAAGCCAAAGTCTCATTTGGCTTGCTTCAAGTGTGACAAGAAGGGCCACTTCAAGAGTGAATGCAAAGCAAACACCAAGCAATCAGAGCAAGGAGAGCCTAGCAAGGTATCTATGATCACTGACGTTGTTGCTATGATTGCGCAGGTTGAAGCGGTAGGGACTGACTCTGACTGGTGGGTAGACACTGGAGCCACCTGCCATGTCTGCTCCAGCAAGGAGTGGTTCACCACATACACACCTACTTCTGAAGTGGTTATGGTGGCGAACCAGGCACAAGCTGAAGTGCTCGGGATTGGGACGGTGGTATTGAAGCTTACTTCTGGTAAGTCTTTGACGCTTCAAGGCGTGAAGCACGTACCTGCTATCGCCAAGAACCTGATCTCAGGAGGCCTACTCTGCAATGCAGGCCTCAGGATGGACATCAACGCTGGCCGGATGGTGATGTCTATTAAGGGAACATATTTCGGGAAAGGTTTTTATACCGAAGGAATGTTCAAAATTCAGCTTGTAAATCAGTTCAATGTAATTAATGCAATCACTCTTTCTGCTTATACTTTTGAGTTGTGGCATAATAGACTAGGACATGTTCATTATAAACGAATAAATAGAATGTCTAGTCTAGGGCTTATCTCCAAGTGTGGGGTTAAGATAGAGAAATGTGAAGTTTGTGCTCAAACAAAGATCACAAGGAAATCCTTTTCTCGGGTTAATTGAGGTATATATCTTCTGGAGTTAGTACACTCCGATATCTGTGACTTCAAACAATTCTCTACAAAGGCTGGGATTAAGTATTTCATAACTTTTATCGATGACTTCTCAAAGTATGCGTTCGTCTACTTGCTGAAGGCTAAAGACGAAGCATTCGAGAAGTTCAAGGAGTTCAGGGCCGAAGCTGAGAGACAAACTGGACAACTTAAAAGAATAAGAAGTGATCGAGGTGGGGAGGACAGGTCTCATGAATTCACATCGTTCTGCAAAGAACATGGAATTATCAATGAGACTACGGCTCCGTACTCTCCTTAATCAAATGGAGTAGCAGAGAGGAAGAACAGAACGTTAACAGAAATGATTAACTCAATGCTGTTGACTGCGGGTATTCCTAAGTGCTACTGGAGAGAAGTACACTGACGACCACTTTTATTTTAAACAGAGTACCTCATATAACTTCAGACGTTACTTCTCATGAACTCTGGTTCAAGATCAGACCTAACTTGAATGTCATTCGAGTGTGGGGGTGTCTGACATATGTCAAGCTTCCAGATCTGAAGATTCAGAAGCTTGGGACAAGGACTACTAAGACGATCTTCTTGGGGTATACCGAGAAGAGTGATGCTCAGAGATTTCTTGATATTGAGTCAAATCATATCATTTAATCTCGCGATGCAGAATATTTTGAAGACAAATTTGCAAGGCACAAGAATATTGTTCTTACGGATATACCGGAGAACAATGAGGGTGCGCAGGAAACTGAAGTCTTCAATGAAGATGTGCTCCAAAAAGATGTTGTTGTTGAAACAACGATTGAACCAGAACAAGCTGAGCCGTCAGCTAAACGTGTGAGGAGGCCGAAGGACTTCGGAAGTGACTTTTTTATCTATTATGTGAAAGTAGATCTGCTCACCTATGATGATGCGATGACGACCAGAGACGCGATTTTCTGAAAGGAGATGATTGACAATGAAATTGATTCCATCACCTCAAATAATACTTGGGTATTGGTTGATCTTCCTAAAGGAGCGAAACCCATCGGATGCAAATGGATCTTCAAAAAGAAGATGAAAGCAGACAGAACTATTGACAAGTTCAAGGCTAGGTTGGTAGCCAAAGGGTTTTCTCAGAAGCAGGGGATTGACTACTTTGACATGTATGCTCCAGTAGCCCGGATGACCACCATCAGAATGTTGATTGTTTTCGCAGCAATACATAAGATGGTGATACATCAGATGGATATGAAAACGGCTTTCCTAAATGACGAGCTAACCGAAGAGATATACATGCAATAGCCAGAGGGATTTGTCGTCAAGGGTCTTAAAGACAAAGTCTGTAAGTTGGTGAAATCTTTGTACGGTCTTAAACAGGCTCCCAAGATGTGGCATGAGAAATTTGACAAAGTTATAAGGTCAAATGGCTACATGGTCAGCGAGACGGACAAGTGTGTTTATACGAAGTTCTCTGATGGAAGAGGTGTGATCGTTTGTCTGTACGTGGACGACATGCTTATCCTAGGTACGGATATGGGTTGTGTCACTGAGACAAAAAAATTCATCTCGAACAAGTTCAGTATGAAGGACTTGGAAAAAGCTGATATGATCTTAAGGATCAAGATCATTCGGACAGACACTGGACTAGCGCTGTCACAGTCTCATTATATTGAAAAAATGATCACCATTATGGGTATCGGAATCTTCCAGGGATCAATACGCCGTACAGGTGTGATCTGAAGCTGAAGCCTAATTCAGGGGAAAGCGTCAGGCAGCTGGAGTATGCAAGCGTAATCGGGAGTTTGATGTATCCTACTACTGTCACAAGGCCTGACATAGCTTTCGTCGTGGAAATGCTGAGTCGTTTCACGAACAACCCAGGTGTTGAACACTAGAGAGCTGTGAAACGGGTTATGAGATATCTCAAGAAAACTCAGACATATGTACTGTACTATAGCGGAGATCCGCCGGTAGTGGAAGGCTTTAGTGATGCCAGCTGGTGCTCAGAAGTGGAGAGCAAAAAGTCCACAGGTGGATTCATTTTCACTATGGGTGGAGCTGCTATATCGTGCTCAGACTATGCTCTCGCGGTCATCCATGGAATCTGTGTTATTTGCACTTGATACTGCAGCCGAGGAAGCAGAATGGCTTCGGGAGCTCATGTATGATCTTCCAGTGGTTGGGGCACAAATATCAACGATACCGATATACTGCGACAACCAGGCGACTGCGGCGGTGGCATCAAATGACCTCTTCAACGGGAAGAAGAGGATTGTGCGGTTGAAGCACAAGACAGTACACGATCTCATCAAGAGGGGTGTTATTGCAGTGATTGATGTTCAGAGTCAGGAGAACCTGGCGGATCCGTTCACCAAGGGCCTCAAGCGCCAGCTGGTCGATGACACAGCTTGTAAAATGGACTTGAAGGCATTCTGATATTGTATTATTGTATTCCTACCATAAAATTTTATGCTAATAATTTAAAGAGAAATCTACTAGGCATCTAGCTTTTGGTTCAAGGGAGGACCACTAATCGGAAGAATATCAAAATTGGTGGGTACATGTTCTATTGGGCATGGAGAGGTTATGGACCTATAACCACTGTTGTCTACTGTTGTTTTCTGCGGAAAATGGATTCTGTGGGAAGGTTGGCTTAAATGCCTTAATGAGTTCTCAGGCAGAGTGAATGTTTGGGGTGCTTTACAGGAAGCACGATAGAACAACACTACAAGGAGTGAAACTCCATGCTACTGTGGGGTGACTCCACCATGAGGTTCTCAGGCATGGGATAATACCTCGGCCTTGCTAGCCAAGTCACAGCGACGTAGCACCGCAAATAGGCAGGTAGCCTAATGCTGTATGTTGAAATAAAGAGGGGTGTAGTCAGCACTACAAAGGGGAGGAGTTCCTCATGTTACAGTGGCACGACACCACGATGAGGTACCCGGTTAGGGATAAAGCCTCGACCTTGCAAGCCATGTCGTTGCGGCGTAATACCACAAGGGAGCCTAAGGCTTCTTGCTGGGTAGTTTGGCACTACAAAGAGGCGGTTACCTCATGCTACAGTAGTATGACACTACGATGAGGTTTCCGTTACGGGGTAAGGGCTCGGCTTTAAGCCATTTCATAGCGGTGTAGCACCGCAAGGGAAGCGCAAAGCACTTCATGCCATGTCTCTTTATAATGAACTCACCTATAGTGTATGGACAAAGAGATATCAGGCCGTCTCTTGAGGGTAAACTTGTAGACGTCCAAAATTATACACTGAAACCAGGCTGGCACATGGCCTTTAATGTGTAGCCAGAAGCACATGTAACTACATTATGTGAGTGGAAAGAATTTCAGCTTTGGTACAGAATTCAAGGCTTAGTCCATTCTTATATTATAGTCTGTTATTTGACCCATGCGGGAAGATTCAAGTCGTCAGCGATATCTCTCCTACTGCATGATGGACAGTTACTATGGGGAACACTTATACCCATATATAGAGATATATGGGGGATTGTTGTGTTTTGGCCTTTTCATTGTGAATTTTAGTCCCACATCGGCTAGGCCAAAGGAGCTGTATCTCTATATATTAGCTATGCTAGTTTAGAGATGAACATGGGTGTGCCATGTGGGATTATTTTTCTAATGAAAAAAATGCTAAATAAATAATTGAAAGCATTCATGCTTTTTGCTCTTGGAAAATTTATTTCCATGAGAGCTAAGTCCCGTAGGGGCTTAACCCAGTAGGGGCTTAGCGACTCGGGCTCGAACTCGGGCGCATGGGCTCATGCGGCGTAATGTAATATTTTGTTGGCGCACTTTGCACTTAGCACGTCAGCATCGTCGCTAGGCGCATAGTGCGCTTAAGTTGCGCTCGTTGTGCGAGCCACTTGCGTGGCCAGGCGTGCTGCCAGGTTACGCGGCCAAGTTGCGCAAGCCAGGTTGCGCGGCTAGGTGCGCGGCCAGGAGCGCTGCCAGGTTGCGCGGCCCAGGTTACGGGGCCCTGGTTGTGCGGCCAGGTGCGTGCCCAGTTGCGCGTGTGGCGCAGGGTGCACAGGGCGCGCAGGTGGCGCAAGTAGCTCAGTGCGCGTTCAACGCGTGGTGTACAAGGCACGCGGGGTACGCGAGGTGCGCAACTTGCTTCAGATCGTGCCTATGCATGATCTGAGCGGTTACTGCACGTTTGAAGTGGTTATTACCACGTCCCGAATGTTGTGCTAACCGGACAGTAGCTACTCGGGCCTATAAAAGGTCTCTTCTCTCTCACAGGCAAAAACACAGGCATATACGGAGAGTTACGAAAGTTTACAAGTGTTTCTTAACACAAGTAAACAGAAGCTGTGAGAGAGAAGAGAAGCTTTGCACCAGCGTTGCTTTTGTACGGGAGTCCGTATACGATCCGAGAAGTCAGAAGAGCAGAAGTGCTCCAAAATTCTCCGACGAACTTGCTGGTTCCTGTAAGCTATTCGTGTGGGGCGAATATAGCTTTGAGCAGCGGTGATCATTCACCCCAGCAGGATATTCATCCATCAATCGCCTGTTATCTTCTTCGCTGCTGTGGATTACGAAATCTTTTTAGATTCTCGTAATATCTGTAACGAGATCTTTTTAGATCTTCGTTAAACTTGCGCAACCTTCCTGAAAGTGTTGCGTTTAAACGTTGTCTTTACAATTGTTTCATTTTCTCAGTTTTTTATCGAAAAATTGTGCCCCGACAATAACATCTATTAGCTTCTTCTGTAGAAACGACGTTCTTTCCCTTTTGTTGGCTATTAGCCTGCAGGGTTTGTGGCTTTATTAAAGCCTGTGCTTTTTCTCCATTAGATAGACAATTTTTGACTTTATGGTTAACTGATACTTAGAGCATCTCCAACCCTATTGTTTTGTTTTGTGTTGTGAATCCTATGTGGCATGAGACACAAGACAATGTCTTTCCTATGTGGCAAGATGATATTCACACAAGACAATGAGATAAAAATGTGTTCTCCAATGCAAAAGTTTGAGAAGACAATTAAATTACTTTTTTTTCAACTTCCAAGACAACTTTTTCACTTCTTCTTTTTTTATATATATTTTTATTCATAATTGATGATGTGGACATAAAGTCATTGTGAAGTGCATTGTCTAGATTTAAACAACCAACTTCACATTCTCTTTGCCATGTCTTTGTCATGTCAACTTCAAAATTTATTTCACATTTGCATTGGAGAAGTACTTTTGAAAAAAAATGCTTGTCATTCCTATGTGGCAACCATTTTTTCCAAACTCACATTAGGGTTGGAGATGCTCTTAGTCTTCCCATATTTGTACAATGAAAAATAACTTGATGTAGTATATTTCTTCCCATATGCATTATGATTTTGGATTTCCGAGTACATCAGGGAATTGGATTAGGCAATTTTTGACTTTATGGTTAACTGATACTTAGTCTACCCATAAAATTATTAACCATTTCTTTTTGTCCAAAGGTGTCCACAGCATTAGTTTGTTTCCACACCAAGGGGCTGCTTGGATAGATGTAACTTTTTGAAAGTGTAAAAATAGCACTTGCAGTAAGTTGAGTTTCAGGACACTTGCAGCAAGTGGCACTTTCCAAAATACGTTTGGATAGAGTACTTTTTGTCTGCTGCAAGTGAAAAAAAATGGATTTGGCGTTTGGATGGTTGTTGTAAGTGGAAAGTGAATTTTTTTTTTTTTGAGATGTGGTAAACGTAGATATAGTTTTCCCAAATTTTGTTTTATTTAAAAATCTCTTCTCTCTCTCTCTCTCTCTCTCTCTCTCTCTCTCTCTCTCACACTTTACTCTTCTTCCTCACCTTCTCCAGCCCCTCCAGTCCACTGCCACCGCCACTGCCAACGCCAACGCCGCCACGACCTCCTCCTCCCCCTCCTCCTCCAGGCCACCGCCCCCGTCCCACGCCACCGCCAACGCCGCCGCTGCCGCCGCCACGACCTCCGGCTCCTCCTCCCCACGACCTCCTCCTCCCCCTCCTCCTCCAGGCCACCGCCCCACGCCATCGCCCCGCCTCCAAGCCACCAGCACCACCACCCTCAGCACCGCCCCACGCCACCGCCTCCAGGACACCAGCACCGCCACCCTCCCACCATCGCCACCACCCCACTCAAACCCCGCTCCACCACCATTTTCATCTCACCTCCCTCACTTTTGTGAGGGAAGTAAAAATCACCCAAAACGAGGGGACAACAACTGTGCAGCAAGTGAGATTCCTCACTTGCTGCTTCCAGTAGCTGCGAACTAACCGCCGCGAGTCCCGCAAAACCCAGCCACTCCCTGCAAATCCCTCCACTTCCCGCACACTTTGTGCGAACCAAACAGCCCCCAAGTGTATAAGCTAAAATACAAAGGGTAGTAAAAACTAACATGGATGCAAGAATTATATTTAAAATATGTTCAAGGCAAGATGTCTAAGCTAAAATATTTTTAGTAAAAATAAACATAAGAGAAAGGACCCTAGCAATTTTATTTGCCAACTTGGCTATGATACCAGAGTTTACAGTAGAAAGAAAAACACACAAAAAGGAAACAAACTACTAGAGAGGCTTATTACAAAGCAAACTACTAGAGAAAGAGAAAGGTTTATTACAATCCCTCTCCTTCGATATCCATAGAGAGGCTATGGCCTCTAAACAAATCTTCCCCGTTCAGTGATGTACCATCAAGGAAGAAGTTGTCTTCAACAATTCAGGAGATTGAGTTGTTGTCCTTCTGTCTTCAATTATCCCTTCTTTTGCCAGGCTTCTTTTGTCGACGAAAAACAAGAAAAATGTCTAACAAACCGGCACGAAGATAGTTGCATGAACCGCATGCCAAGTGGCGGTCCCCTATATGCCCAACCCCTGCACCACTCCGACGGCATCACGCCTACTGGAGGACCGCCACGTGGCACGAGTTTCGCACGGCAGTCCCCCCCCCCCCCCCCCCCCGGTCTGAGTAGCAACATGTAGTGTTGGCAGCGTCGACTGGTAGGGAGAAGGTCCATCATGCCTACTCCACCATTAGTCCGCCATGCTCCATAGTCGTGATCCATATCATTTAGCTCATCCTAAATTTAAATTATTTAGGAAAATATTTAATTGTAGTATTCTTTCCTCATCATTTTGAGGAGTAATATCAAGGATTACAATGTTTCCCATCATAATTGGGTGAGTTTCCATATGAAACTCACGTACGGCATTTAAGCCATTTCTTGTGTTCAAGAGAGTGCTTTTTTTTGGTCAATTTAACAAAATCTGGGATCTTCAGTAATTTTGTAGAGTTTCCATATCTGTACATCAAGAAATAACTTGATGTACTATCTTTCCATATACGTACAATGGAAAATAAATAAACAAGTTATGATCCTGTTAAGGATCATTTCCTTGTTTTTGAGTAATTATGTTATTTGTTAAGGATCATTTCCTTGTTTTTGAGTAATTATGTTATTTTCGGTCTTCCAATTGTTGGAAGAAAGCGAGTAATCTGTTGTCATCAATCAGATGTTGTTGGTAGAAATTAATCATCTTTTGTACCTCGACTTTAGATTCAAGCTCTTTAGCTATGTCCGCTTGAACTTCTAGTGTTTCTAGTAATTCTAAGAAGTCTTCGATTCCTAGATTCACCAAATCTGCAGTTTGCAGTTGAGAAAATCTAGCTTTCAAGTTTCTCTGTTCTTCGGAGGAAGGTTCAGAGAAAAGATCTTTTTCTTTCTTATTCAACAAATCCGACCTTGATGTCGAAGAGAAGGACGCCAGCCGAGATACCAGCTGGCGTACTTCTCCGAGCTTTTGTTGAAGGGAGAGATGTGAACTCTCCAATTTTGAAAGACATTGATTGGCAGACTTATAGTTAGAAGTTTGGATTGCTCTGAAGCATCCATTGAACTTGTCCCAAGTCTCCTTGTCTTGGTTTTTCAATTCATCGTTGTACCAATTTTTAACAAATGGCCTTCGAGATGTTTCTATGGAAACTACATTCTTCCCCTTTTGTTGGCTGTTCGCCTCAAGGGTTTGTTGGCTATTCGCCTTTCCCATTTGTTGGCTATTCGCCTGAAGAGTTTGTTGGCTATTCGCCTGAAGGGTATGCTTTGTTAAAGCATGTATTTTTTCTCCTGTGGGAGAGGGAGAGGAAGTGGATTTTGTGATATCATTCCTCACCGGGGTTTGCTTTGTAAAAGCATGTATTTCTTCTCCATTGGGAGAAGTAGAAGGAGTGGATTTCGTGAAATCATTCCAGACCGGGGTTTGCTTTGTGAAAGCATTCACCCTTTCTCCTGTGGGAGAGGGAGAGGAAGTGGATTTCGTGAAATCATTCCAGATCGGGGTTTGCTTTGTGAAAGCATTCACCCTTTCTCCTGTGGGAGAGGGAGAGGGAGAGCAAGTGGATTTTGTGAAATCCTTCTTGAACTTCTTTGCAGCAGCGTGCTGCTCCTCCTCCGATCGTTTCATTGGTTGAAATCGCTTATAAGATTCGTCTTCGTCGTCCATCGGATGTCCTGAAAAAAAAAAAAAAAAAAATTAACAGCAAATTTAGTATATCCTGTAATATATTTAACAAAATAATTAAATATTCCAAAGTACATGACAATTCCAATTTTACAACAAAAAAATAAATCTTGCATATTCAATAATAAATTGTCCTTATAAAATATAAAATTGGACTCTTAATTGCTAATTTAAGAGCCAATAAGTTCTTATAATAAGTAGCCTAATTAATTTTTGCTTTAGTAAATTTGTCTGATATATAAACAATTAACTTTTTTTATGTTTTGCTATTAAAAAGACTACCCAACATTTAGTTTGTAATACAAAATGTTCTACATCAGGTGGGAAGTAAGAAAAAATTGTCTGTATTCCATTTCACTTGAGTGTTTGAATTGTTTATTGTTTATAATTTACTTGCTCGTCAATTAACCTTTTGTAAAAATTGTCAAGGAAACTCTGAAACTATGCTTTAAATGCGTCAAAAAATTCTATAGATTTTGGTACAAATGTGTTTTTTTAACTAGATATTTAATCGACCAGTCTCATCTGTCAGTTCATTCTATGAAACTTTTTTCAAATGGTTTCAAGGGTAAAGTGCATTTAAACCGTCCTTACGTCAAAATGATGTTAGAACTAACCATTAGAAGTCATTTTTTGGATAAATTAAATTTTGCACTCTCCAAAATATCCCTCTGAATGCAAACGTTAACATTGTGGCTCCCTCCTTTCATTCTCTGTATATAATATTATTTTGAAACATAAAATCCAAACTTTCTATTTTCTACTTTTTTGACAGGTTGGTTGAAAAAATAACATTAAATTTTTTTCATCTTCCATTTTTTTTTACTTATTTGCTCTCATTTAATGTATTGAAGTTTTTCTTACCTACGGATCTCAAATCCAACTCCAAATTATGGCCAGTAGCTCGCAATCTTCATTCTCAAGTCCATTTTTTTTTTTTTTACTTATTTGCTCTCATTTAATGTATTGAAGCTTTTTCTTACCTATATAGATCTCAAATCCAACTGAGAATTATGGCCAGTACCTCGCAATCTTCATTCTCAAAACTCCAACAATTTATTGCTATTGTGAATTAATTAGTCCACTAAAGATTTCATGGACACCAACAAATTTTGAAAAAAAATTCTACGGGTGTGCAAATTTTCCAACAAATTCTTGTGGTTTTCTACTATGGGAGGATTAAAAAAATTCAGAACACTATCAAATTCTAATATGGAAGTTAATGAAAGAATTAAATGAGCATCGAGGTCAAGGTTTACAGCCTATTCCTAGAGAATCGACAGCGGCGGTGGCAGCAACTGAACCCGGACCATGCTTCAACATATATGTTTTGCAATTTATTTTTAGATTTTTGACATGTTTAGTAATATTTAAGTTAATTGTTTAAGGAATACATGTGATGAAAATAAATTTGTACCAAGATTTACAATTCCAGTTAAAATTAGTAAAAAAATAATTATGATAATAGTCATGACTAATAAATTATTAAGTAAGACTATAATAATAATTATAATTATAATTATAATTATAATTAATAAATTATTATAATATATAAATTATTAACTATAATTATAATTTTGATTAAATTATTATTAATTAATATTATAATAAAATTATAATTAATAAATTATTAATTAAGATTATAATTATTAATTAATATTATAATTATTATAAAATATTAAATAATATAATATTAGTTACAGTTATCTAGCTCCAACTACGATTTACCAAACATGTCCTAAGTTAAATGGCTGGATAGTTAAGACATTTGTTAAAAAAAAATTCCAAAAAAAATTTAAGATAAAAACCTACTATTTAGATTATAAACATTCATGAGAATTCTATCTTTTTAAGAATGGGAAGTTATTTTTTTGTCCCAATCAACTTTTTGTCCAAGTAAATTTTTTTTTTGTTGTTTTTGGTTTAGTTTTCTTGTCTTTTTAATCTTTTGTTTTTTCTTTCCATTTTTTAGTTCTTATTTCATTTTTTTTTCTTTCATCTTTTTAAGAATGTTTTCTAGTTTTTTAAGAGTGACTTTTATTTTTTTGGATAATTTTTTTTTTCATTTCTTAAATATTTTTTGTTTTTTCAAATTTGTATAGTTTTTTCTGTCTTTTTTCATTGTTTAAGATTTATCTTCATTTTTTTGATTTTTTAGAATGTTGTCTATTTTTGTCTTTTTTTTTATATTTTAATAGTATTTTTTTGTTTTTTGTTTGGTATTTTTTTCTTTCAGTTTTTCATTAGTTCCATTTTTTAAGAATTGATTTTTTCTGTATTTATCAGTTTTGTTTTCCCCAAAAATATTTATATATTTGTTAAATAAAAAATAATTTATGAAAAAATAATTTTAAATAATAACTTTATAAAAATATAAAATTTCTAACTATAGCATTTAAACATCCAAAGTTTTACTACAGTAAATAGTTCTGGATTTTATTTTTATTAGTAAGTGTAGAGAATCAAGTGACAAATTACAATGATCAGTTATATGCAGGAATAAAATGGTCAGCACAATCCCATTTTAACACCGGTTAAAAGAAAAGTTAGATTATGGAATAATTTAAACATTTTCGTAACTTTTTGGATTTTTCAAATCAGAGAGTCTTTAATTACGTTTTCGTAACATCTTAGGACGTGTCTGGCAACTTCAACTCGGACGACGGTGACAACACCACATCTGGAAAAACAACTACTTCACCACTAACAATAGCGAATCTTAATTAGTAGAAACCATCAACTCTTTCCATCGCAAAAATAAATCTACAGATCTGGAAAAATAACAATCAACATCTACAGACCTAAACAAAGAAAATTAGTAAAAAACCAACAATTTCAACAATTAGCAGATCTAATAAATCAACAATTAGCAGATCTAAAGGAAGAAGGACTGACCTTGAAAGATTTATGTACAATTTCTTGAAAGATGTATGTACAATTTTTTTTTTTTTTTTTTTTTGGATGAAATTAAATATTTTAAAATTGTTTAATAAATCAAAATTCAAATATATTTAAAAAAATTTACTATTTTTAACTACATCATAAAAATAAAATTTCGTGCAACACATACTAGCAAAATTTTGCCAAACACACTAGCAAATTTTACACAAATTGCGCAATTCCATCTAACGGAATTCTTATCCATCTCCAAATTTTTAACGAGTGATTTTGGATTTTGAATCCTAGAGCTTGCTAAAATTTAAATCCAAATTTATTTAAATATTTGAACTATTTTTAACTAAAACATAAAAAAATATTTTACGCGCAACACAAACTAGCAATTTGCTGTCCGATTATAGATATAGAATTATGTTACATATAGGCTACTATATGTTCAAGAAGAAAAGAGTGTGGAATGATATGTTGTTGCTAATGTTATGAAATAAATGAATATAACTCATGAAACACACTACGAATGTCAAATATATGAATTGTTATCATGCTTAGAATTTGTCCCTACTTAATGCTTGAATGAAAGAAATGAAATATGACTTTTCAAAATATATTCAAAAAGTGTAAATTGACTATATCATATGTTGCATGAAATAAATGTAGGTAAAAGATAGCAAAATCACTAATAATACAACGTTTTCCCACATGAATATACTTAGTAATAGTTTCAGACGGTGCAGTCTTTGTTTTTCACCAATGCGTTAATGTACCGATCCCCGCCAGTTCGTCGCAGGTGCGAGATGATCGAATGGACGATCCGAAGCGATAGTCGATGCCTCATCCTCATGAGTTGAAAATCAGAAGAAGAATATGCAAAAAGATGGTTCTCTATATAAAGGAATGTAATGTATGGAACGATATCATTGTAATTCTGCATAGCACAAAAGGAATGTAAGCCAATGATGACGTGTACCAGAGAGTGATTGAGAGCATTGTAATCAATTCAAAAGTTATCAATAAGGAGACTTGTTCTTATATTAATGTGTTTTTTGGGTTTTCTATAATATTGTCCGTTGCTTCAATTATATGCTTTAATGTTCCATCGCGTTTTGTCAATTTTGTCTGCTTTGTTATTGTATAGGTATTGGCCTTGTGCAAGCACAACTTATGCATGCACAACATCACGTACAATGCGAGGACGAATGATTATGCGGAGTCGGAGTGTGACACAGACTGAAAATTATGCAAAGTCGACAAAAAAGTTATGCATATACTCATCAACGACTTCTAAAGTTTATGATAGACGACCATGTATTTTTGAAGATAACACCTATAAGGAGAGTCATAAGATTTGGTGTGAAAAAAGTTGAGTCTGAAATTTGTTTGATCATTTCGCAGTTATGAATCAAAAGAAATCTCTAGAGGAATGCTTATTGCAACCTCTAAAGTTCATGGTTGCCAACACATATTTTACAGTAGAAAGAAAACACACAAAAGGAAGGAAACCACTAGAGGAATGATTATTGTAATCTTTTTTCTTCGAAGTATTCCTACTCTCTCTTCTTAGACCATCTCCAACTCTATTGTGAGTTTGAAAAAATAGTTGCCGCATAGGAATGACAATTATTTTTTCTAAAAGTACTTCTCAAATGCAAATGTGAAATAAAATGTAGAGTTGACATGGCAAAGACAATATGAAGTTGGTTGTCTAGATCTAGACAATACACTTCACAATGTATTTATGTCCACATCATCATTTGTGAATAAACATGTTTATAAAAAGAAGTAGAAGAGTAAAAGTTGTCTTAGAAATTGTAAAAAAAATTACTTTCTATTGTCTTCTCAATACTTTTGCATTGGAGATGACTTTTTAAACTCACTGTTATTTGTGAATATAATCTTACTATTTATATAAGACATTATCTTGCATCCTATGTCACCTAAGATTAAAAAAAGAAAAAAAAAAAAAAGGGGATATTGATTGAGATGCTCTTACATATTGTAGAGGGATTGGTATCTAAACAAATCTTTCTCATTTAGTGATATGTCCCATCAAGGAAAATGTTGTTTTCAATAATTCACAAAGATGAGCTGTTGTCCTTCTATCTTCAATTATGGAGTAGGGAATATTCTTTTGTGAGTGGGGAGTAAAGTGTGTAGTGTTGGCATTGTCATATAGCGTCGGCTGGTGGAGAGAGGGGTCCACCATAAGGCTGCTTCTTACGACCATGATCCACCATCTAATGTTGAGAGCCTTGAAGTCGTCCGTAGGGCTGCAAACAAGCCGAGCCGAGCCGAGTCAAATTTTTATTAGCTTAAACTTAGTTTAACTAGAATTATTCGTGCTCGAGCTCGAGCTTGATAAATTTTTTATTTTGAAACTTGAGTTTGACTTGAGCTTTATATATTAAGCTTGAACTTGGCTTGATAAGAAAGCTTGATTCAAGCTTGATAAACAAACTCGATAAGCTTAAAATCAAGCTTGTCGCTCAACTTTAATTCAAACTCATTAAGCTTGATTTCAAGCTTAACGACTTGATTTCATGTTAGTTAGGTTCGAATTCAAGTATCGAAAATATTAACAATTTATTTATAAAAATTTAATAAAAAAGTTCCTTAATATCACTTATTAAGAACATAAATATATAATACACACGACCATATATATATATATATATATATATATATATATATATATATATATATATATATATATATATATATATAATTCAACAAAGAACAAACGAGATTCTAAACAAGCTTCTAAATGAACTTCTAAACGAGCCAGCTCGCGAGCTAATCGAGCCGAGTACATCCAAGCTTGAGCTTGGCTCGTTTATTAAACGAGCTCAAAAATAAAGCTTGAGTTCAGCTTGTTTACTAAACGAACTGAGCTCAAACGAGCTTTTATCGAGCCGAGCTTCGAGCAGCTCGTGAACGGCTTGGCTCATTTACAGCCCTAGTCGTCCATATCATTCTCGAGCTTCGGAACCAATTCATCCTAAATTTAAACTACTTATAATTATTTATGAAATCTTGAAGGATAAATTGTAAAATACTCCTCGTTAAATTTGTATCTTTTGCTTAGAAAGACATTTTAGTCAAATTTAGCAAATAAAAATTCATGCAATATACGACTTGCTCGGAAAGCTCCCTACCGTCTCTTGACCATTACCTTTGACCGTTAATGACATTAAAAAAAAAAAAACTAAACTACCCCCTTCCCCACCAGCCCCCTCATTTTTCTCCTCCCCCGTAACCCTTCTCCTCACTCCGGCCAACCCCACCTCCTCATCCTCCATGCCCCCCCTAGCCCCCTTCCGAAGTCCTCACTCCGGCCAACCCCCTTCCTCACTCCGGCCAGCCCCCATCCCCCCCGCCCCCCTCAGCCCCCCCCCCCCCCCCCCTCCTCCTCCCAGCCCCCTCCTCCTCCTCTCCGCGTCTCCTCCCCGCCCCCCTCCTCCTCCTCCCGGCACCACCGGAGAGAGAGAGGAGGGGCGGAGGGGGGGGGGGGGGGGGGGGGAGAGTGGAGGAGGGGTAAAATGGTTATTACATACCCCACTTAACAGCAATTAACAAAAAAGAGACAAAATGAGCAGATTTTATATTTTTATGAATTTTAAGAGTATAAGATCTTTTAGTGCAAAAAATAAAAATCTAACGAATTTTTTTTTTACTTTACCCAATCTTGAATTTTAGTTATTCTTTCATTTTCAGAGTAGTAAACAATGACAAAAATCTTCTATATCATTGATTACATTATTTCCAATCATAATTCGATGAGTTTTCAATATATAAAAAAAAAAACTCCCGTACGACAGTAACATTTCCTTGTCTTCAAGAGAGTCCTTTTTGTTGAATTTAACAAAATCCAACCTTGAATCTTCAGTAACCTCGTAGAGTTCCCATATTAGTATAGTGAAAATAATTTGATGTTCCGCTCTTCTTCTTTTATATGCATCAAATTTTTTTAACTTTTCTAATGAACCAAAAGGGACGAGCGAACAATGAACCCCCCCCCCCACCCCAATTGGCCCAGGCTCCACTCCAGCTAATGGAGGGCTGCTACATCACACAACCCTTTCCCTCCCCCCTAGCCTTTGACTTTATGGTTAAATGGTACACTTGTCTATCCGTAAAATTATCGAATTCCTTTTGTCCAAAGGTGTCGGCAACATTGGATCTTTTTTCACATCACGTGTATAAGTGTAAAGTAAAATACAAAGGTTAGTAAAAACTAATAGAGATGCAATAATTACATTTAAAATATGCTCAAGAAAAGATGTCCAAGCTGAATTATTTTTATTTAAAAAAAAAAACAAAACATAAGAGAAAGAAAACTTACAGTTTTATTCTAATACTGGATTTTACATTAGAAAGAAAAACACACAAAAGCAAGCAAGCAAACTATTACATTAGAAAGAAAAACACACAAAAGCAAGCAAACTACTGGAGAAAAAAAGCTGGTTATAATCTCTTTTCTTCGATACCAGCATGGTCTCCCAACGAATCTATCTTTCTCATTCAGTGATGTTGTCCCCATCAAGGAAGGGAGAAGTTGTCTTCAATAATTCAAGAAGAAGATGAGCTATTGTCCTGTCTTCAATTATGGAGGGAATCTTCTTTTGTGAGTGGGAAATAAAGCTGAAGAAACTCCCGTGCGGCAAATTATGCCCTCCTTTCCTTGTGTTCAAGAAAATTCCTTCTTCTTTTTTTTTTGGTGAATTTACCAAAACCCAACCTTGGATATAAAGTCCATATGCTCCGGATTCGAAAGATAAAAGACCGGCTGAAATTATGTTGCAATATTGGTGCAGCGAATACAACATTTGTATTCTATTCTTCTGAATTTATTTCCAGCAAAACTAGCTACGACCCTTCTAATTAAGGATCGTCTCCTTGTTTTCGAATAATTATGTTATTTTCGCCCGTCTTCCAATTTTTGGAAGAAGGCAAGTAATCTGTTGTCATCAATCAGATGTTGTCGGTACAAATTAGTCATTTCTTGTACCTCGGCTTTGGATTCAAGCTCTTTGACTCCATCTGCTTGAACTCCTAGCGTTTTCACCAATTTTAGGAAGTCTTCCATCCTTAAATTCACCAAATCCGCAGTTTGCAGTCGCCAAAATATATATTTCAATTTCCTCTGTTCATTCGAGGAAGTTTCAGTTCCAGAGAAAAGATCTCTTTCTTTCTCGTTCAACATGTCCGACCTCGAGGTCGAGGAGAAGGACACCAGCCGGGATACCACCTGGTGTGCTTCTCCGAGCTTATGTTTGAGGGAGGTGTGTGATTTCTCCAGTTGAGAAAGCCAGAAATTGGCCATCTTCGTGTTGGAAGATTGGATTCCTCGGAAACAACCATTGATCATGTCCCAAGTCTCCTTGTCTTGGTTAGAACTAATTCATGGTTGTACCATTTTTTTTTTGACAAATAGCCATTTTCTATTGTTGGGTTTTGGTCTTTTCATTGTAAATTTTAGTCCCACATCGGCTAGGCCAAAGGAGTTGTATCTCTATGTATTAGCTATGCTAGTTTAGAGATGCATATGGATGTGCCATGTGGGATTATTTTTCTAATGTAAAAAAGGCTAAATAAACAATTGAAAGCATTTATGCTTTTTGCTCTTGGAAAATTTATTTTCATGAGAGCTAAACCCCGTAGGGGCTTAGTGACTCGGACTCGGGCTCGGAGTCGGGCTCATGGGCTCACGAGGCGTAATGTGACGTTTTGTTGGCGCACTTAGCATGTCAGCATCGTCGCTAGACGCATTGTGCGCTTAAGTTGCGCTCGTTGCGCGAGCCACTTGCGCGGCCAGGCGCACTGCCAGGTTGCGCGGCCAGGTTGCGGAAGCCAGGTTGCGCGGCCCAGGTTGCACGACCAGGTGCACGCCCAGTGGCGCAACCAGTTGCGCGCACAGGTCCGCGCCCAGTTGCGCGGGTGGCACAGGGTGCGCAGGTGGCGCAAGTGGCTCAGTGCGCGTTCAGCGCGTGGTGTACAAGGCGCGGGGGGTGTGCGAGGTGCGCAACTTGCTTCAGATCGTGCCTGTGCATGATCTGAGCGATTACTGCACGTTCGGAGTGGTTATTACCACGTCCCGAATGTTGTGCTAACCGGGCAGTTGCTACTCAGGCCTATAGAAGGTCTCTTCTCTCTCACAGGCAAAAATACAGGCATATACAGAGAGTTACGGAAGTTTACAAGTGTTTTTTAACACAAGTAAACAGAAGCTGTGAGAGAGAAAAGAAGCTTTGCACCAACGTTGCTTTTGCACGGGAGTCCGTGTACGATCCGAGGAGTCAGAAGAGCAGAAGTATTCCAAAGTTCTCCGACGAACTTGCTGGTTCCTGGAAGCTATTCGTGTGGAGCGAATATAGCTTTGAGCAACGGTGATCATTCACCCAGCAGGATATTCATCCATCAATCGCATGTCATCTTCTTCGCTGTTGTGGATTACGAAATCTTTTTAGATTTTCGTAATATCTTTAACGAGTTTTTTTAGATCTTCGCTAAACTTACGCAACCTTCCTGGAAGTGTTGCGTTGAAAATTGTCTTTACAATTGTTTCATTTTTTCAGTTTTTCATCGAAAAATTGTGCGCCGGCAATAACAATCTCAAAGCTATATTGCTACGATGGAAAACTTTAATGCTTCACTCCTCAATACTGACTTTTGTATGTTAGAAAAGTTTGATAGAGAGCATTATCAAGTCTGGAAGAGGAAGATTTATTTCACTCTTCAACTCAGTGATGTTGATCACGTGCTTCTTGAAGAGGAACCTACAGTTCCAGATACTAGGTCTGCTGCCGCAATCACTGCGGCTACTAAACTTCAGGCCAAGTGGAGAAGGGAGAATAGCATTTGCAGGCTGCTTATCTTGCTTCATCTATGGTACCGACATGAATACCATATTCCTCAAGGTCTGTTATGACCACACTTTTAATATTCTCGGAACATTCATTGGCGAAGTGTCCCTCTTGGTTGCACTTGAAGCATTTGCAACCTTTCTTGAATTTCTTCCTTTTAATAAACTTTCGTTTTCGGAAGTTCTTATCAGACCTAAACTTCTTTTTAAAGTTTGGCTTCCATTTTTTCGAGTAATTTTCTATTTTTTCTTGGAATAGGTTTTACCCTTTTTCCATGTCCTTTTCCATTTCGGTTGTTTCCAGACTGGCGGACATCCGAACTGGAAATTGACATCCTCATCGTACTTGTTACAGCATCTATAACCAAGTACTCAGTTTTTGATGAATTTATTCATCTGTGAAGCGGTCTTAGCCTGTTCATAGGTTTCTTCCATGGTTCTCATACAAGCCTTTTTCAGCATTCCGGTTGTATGGACTCCCCCACGAATTTCATCATATTTGGCTTTTATTATATTATTCCAGGGGTAGGGAATCTTAGTGAAAAACCCCTCCATCCAGAATTCTTTCTCTCTGACATTATTCAGATGAAAGATTAGCCCAATATATTTGGACACAAATTCTTCCAACATATAAATATCACACAAAAGAATCTTATGGAATATTTTGTTATAATTTTTCGAAGCTTGTGAACTTTCTCCTGCGAAATCAGCCAAGAGTAGCTTAACAAGTTCGTCTAAGGCATCATACTTATCAGTATTAGCCTTAACCCTTTCGATTAACTGAGGATCCAGGTTTCTCAACCAAGCAATGCTATCTCCTTGCCAGTGACTAGTGGCATAGTGGATAAATCCTTCAGTCGTAATGTCTGCAGGGAGAAAATAAGCCATCCCCAGCATCTTTTGAGTCCAGTTTGAGAGATATTCACCCATTTGCTTGTGGGGAACTGTAACGTCCCAGTCCCAAAATACTTGGGACTAGATACGTATCATGCCAGCTGTATACATACGAGTAAATATACGGCTCGCATGTATACATAAGCTGTAAAATGTAGAAAGCCAAGACACTAAATCTCATCCACAAAGATAAATAATAATATAAAAGCAACTTTGAGTTTGTCATGTATACAATCGTTAGGCGGAGACAAATCCACTACCAACTAATTTAAATAGGGAAGAAATATACAAAGAAAGTGATTGGTCGAGCGAAGCAATTGACGAGTCCAAAAGCAATCATCACGAAGGAAGGAATGGCCTTAGCTAGAGCACCTGCAAGAAATCGCGAATCACACCTGGAGAGATCACCAGGTCCTCAGAGAGACGTAACAAGACACATAATATCATGCCGATAAACTGAATAATAAAGCTCAACAGAAAAATATGCATGAGTAAAGGTTCATAACCATTCTATGTGATATGCACTTTGAGGACAACATTCCACGCAGGGGCTGTAACGGATTCACGCAAGCAAGTAATAAAGAATGGCCGTCAAGTAGCGCTCATACGAGACACTATCGGCCCGGACAGAAGGTAGTGCTCATAAGAGTCACCATCGACCCAAAATGTGTGTAAAATAAATGTAGCCCCCACGCTAATAACTGTCCCCTCCCCCCAAATGATACTATACATGCGTCGTCTCCACGACACTGTTTAATCCTTAATAACTGTCAAGTCTTCTACACAAATCTATTAACAGTTATATCCTAACGTACGGCCTGTACGCACCAATGATCAGTCAGCACGCAAGTCCGCATCTATATGCGACTCACAACTCACACACAATCCATGGCACATCGTGACAGTTTATGAGATGCACTAAGCATACGGTGGTCCCTTAACTCTAAGCCAATTGCATAAAGTATAATAATTTGCATCCATATACAGTTTTGAAAGAACAACATTTTATTTGCTAAAAATAAGAAAAAGCATGCATGATATTGAGCAAGAAATTTAAACAGTAAATGCAAGGTGTCTTGCCTGGTGGTGTTGCATGGAGTGGTGCAATGATTCAACAAGTCCTGTTCTGTCCAATTGCCAAGGCCAGTATGTAGGGGTTCGAAGTCACGAGAAAGTAGGACACACGATTAGTCGTGAGCAATGGGGATAATTCTAAAGATAAGTACTTTTACTAATTTTAGAAAATATTATAATTCTTGAAAACTAGCTTTTTATTAATTATAAACATTTCTTGGAAAAATATCAAAATCGTTTTACACTAAGATACTCTAGTTTATAAAAATAATTTTTTTAGATAAGGCTTATGCGTATTAGTCAAAATATGCTTTTTAGGAAAATACATCAAAAAATTGTTTTAGGCTAACTATTAGTTTTGTCAAAATACTTTTATAGGAAAAATTATGCCTTATTACTTACAATATTTTTCGGTAATATTTGAAAATACAATACTTGAACTAAATAGTTTAAAAATATTAAAGTAATTATTAATCATAAAAGTAAAATTTATAAGCACTAATGATAATAATGAATAATAAAACCATTTATTTAACAATACTAATTATCATAATGTTAATTAACATGTTCCTTTACAAATCAAGGAAACAAATATAATAATAAATTTATTAATTAAAGTAATAATAATAATATTATTATTAATAATTGGCTAAACTAATGTTACTAATAATCATAATACTAGTAATTATAATAATAATAGTATAAACTTTCCCTAATCCATACTGATAACACAGTGAGAGAGAGAGTTGGGGAAAAGAGGGTTTCTCACCTCGGTTCAGCGGAGGGCGGCGATCGGCAGTCGCAGGCGGAGAGAGATTCGGAAAGGCGGAGACGCTGCGGTGGGCGCCTGACCGGGGGAAACGCCGGCGACGGAAGGGGCCGCGGAGGGAGGAGGCCAGGGCGGCTTGCCGGATCTGGCGAGCGCGGCAAAATCGGGCCGCTAACCTCGCCAGCGATGGAGAAGGAGGCCAGGCGTTCCTCGTGCTCTCCGAGGGCGGTGGAGCGAGATGCCGGACAAAGGCTGCACGCGCGACGGCTCGGCTTCCCGGTCGAGGAGAGAGGCGGAGGAGGAGAGGAGGACACGGCGGAGGCTGTGTCGCGCGCACGCCGGAGGGGCCGTGGGGCGGCGCACGGCTCGGGGGTTTCGACGGTGGCCGCAGCAAGGCACGGCGGCGAGTCGTTCTTGTGCGACGGCTCCGGCCTCTGTTCCAACGACGAGGTCGGGTGTGGGACATCCCGATCCGACGGTGCAGAGCTTTCGGAGGACGCGGGATCCGGCGATGGGGTTTGTGGTGGTCGCCGCGGACACGGACGACGTTCAGCGGAACCACGGACATGTAAGGTTCCTGGCTCTTTTCTTGGTTATTTCTGGGCGTGTGGTGACTATTGACGGCGACGGAGATGGTTTGTGGCCGGGTGTGGCCGAGTGAGGACGGGGCCTGCAGTGGTGACGACGGTGATGGTGGGTTTGCAGGGCGATCGGTGGACGGGTTGGCTGGGACGGGAAAGCGGGAATGAGGGGGTGATGGCAGAGGTGATGGACGGGAGTTGGACGAAATCAGGCGGCCGGAGTTCTGTTGGTGGTGGCGATGATGGCGGGATTCGAGATGGTAGGGAGGACGTAGGGTTAGATTTTATGTCGTCGTGTCGGGAGCTGTCCGACACGACGCGGATAACTGTACTACTGGAATAAGATTTATGTGGGCACAGACACGATACACGAGGCTTGGGTTGCACGGAAACGATGCACGGCACCGTTGTGGATGGTGGAGGAATTTGTGGTGTGAAAAAAATATGGATGAGTACCTCTCCTTATATAGGAGGTGGAAATTCCCAATTGGATAGCGATTGGGAGGATTTAAAATCCTCTATAGATAATATCATATAAATTTAAATTCGATTTAAACTTTAAATTGTTCCAATCCAAATCATAGATAAATTCAACATTAAATTTAAACTCCATTTAAAATAAAAGCTTTTCCAATATAATTTACCATAATTAATTAAATTTAAACCAAAATAATATTTTAAAATACTTTTTCAAATAACAAGATATTAATATTAAATAAATTTCGAAAATATATTTATTTTCATAAATTTAAAGTCATGTAAAAGATTATTTATGTAGAACATCATTTTTGAAATTATAAATTTTATTTACATAATAAAAGTAAATAGCTCCTTTTTATATTAAATCAATATAGTTTGTAAATTGAATAATAAAGATAATATAAGTAAATAAATAAAATATTTTACCATATAAATTTTGAATTCCATGATAAAATATTTTTATAAAATATGTACCTCGCACATATTCGTACTCGTCGAGCAACTACGAAAAATGCGAACTCGTACGCGACGTATAAATACGAAAAACAAAATTAACACCAAAAATAAAAATTGTAGTAAAAATTTAGGGGGTTTACAGGAACATTCTCAAGGTTTAAAATTAGGCCATCAGACGAATATCTTCTGTCGTGATGGATTCCCTGTTGGGAAGCATGGACTTTATTCCAATCTTTACGACGTTCCTCCCGATATTTTGTCGTGTATGGAGAGGTTCCTCCTAGGACAAAATTCGGATCTCGCATGATTAATTCGGGATTGTGAGGTATAGTCCCAACCTTGGTATGGGGTTCAGCCTCGATAACCATTGTATCGTTGCTTCCCTGACCTTCTTCTTCTAGAGTGCGAACCTGGAGGGTCTCCGTTTCATCATCAGATGTTTCGGAATCCTCGGCGTACTTCCATTTGAAGAAGTCGATCGCTCTAGCGTGTTTTTCATAATATTCATAGATCTGGATACTTTCCATTTCACCGAAAAGTTCCTGTTGCTGTAACCCGAGAAAAGTTTTATAAAATTCTTCATTTATTTCTTCTGTTGGGATAGCGTTAGCTTCCTCAGAAGAAGAGTGTGTGTTCGGGCTTGAGGCAACTTTAGAATTTTTGGTATGTTATCAGCGGGTTTGCTGGTCATACCATCATCTGCCATCGGGATTTTCCCGAAGCTCTTGAGCTCATTTCTGATGTGGACGATTTCTCTTCCGACATCAGAGAGTTCATTGTATGTACTATGGACGTGGTTACTGATATTAACCAGAGTATCCACAATAAAGTTGTATACCCCATTTTCAGGGTTATCTATAGAAGAAAGATGAACAAGGCGTTCATATCCTTTCAGATTGTAAGGACAACGATGGTCGTTCGCTGAAACACGATATTCGGCTTTAGCCTCAATATTATCTCCCATGGTGAGGAGTTGTTCTTGAGTATATGAGCTATGGTAGGCTCTAGTATTTTTTAACAAAAATATTCTAAGATCCTTGCAATTGCTCGCTTTGACCCATAATTTCGCGGCTTGTCATAATTCTCCTATGTTCCTTGATAACACAGATCTAGGAACTACCGTGGCTTTCTGGCAGGGTTTGGCCTCGAACATACGACCACAAGCCTAAACTAGAATACCTATCATAGATCCATACTACACCAAGCGTAAGAGCTTCTGCATGCATCTCAACATTATTCTTGTTAAAATAACTAGAATACCTATCATAGATCCATACTCAAGAACACAAGTTTACTCAAACATGAATAAAAAAGAACAAAAGAAAGAGAGGAATCTTACTATAAACCAGTAGATCTTTATTAAACTTGGCTCTGATACCAAATACACAACTGCAAACTACTAATACAACTGCTAATACAACTGCTGAAGGAAGGAAGAGAACACTCAAATACACAACTGCAAACTGCTAATACAACTGCTAATACAACTGCGGAAGGAAGGAAGAGAACACTCAAATAGAAAGATTACAATTTCCGTTGCCCCTCATTTACACACAACATACCTATTTATAGGAGAGGACGGTTGTACCACCGGTTAAGGTTTACCGGATCTTTCCAACTTTAATAAAGAAGCTTTATTAAAGTTTTTCCTTTCTTTTTTGAAAAGTAAGGTTGATTTGACCCCTTTTCAATAAAAGAAGGACCGCACACCCACTATGTTTATTACAGATAAGAAGGAATAATATACGTCATCTGTCATTATGATGGGCTGGCGAAGGGTCACCATCATCTCCTGGTGAGGTGTCTCTCTGTGGGGTCGTGAATACGACTGAGTTGATAAGTTGTGGGGTTTCGAAAACGACATCCCACCATCCATCCCAATTATCAAAGGTGGATGTGGATGAAGACTCCACGTGGCGGGGACCAGTGTCGATATTCCCGCTCAGCTTCCTCCCATGTCCGAATGTCGCTGTCATCGGAAGAATTATTTTCAATAGTATAATCTGTTTCTGCCACAGATGGAGATTGTGGAGGAGACACACGAACTAGTCTTCCATGCACCGGCTGGGGTGCCTTCTTCATTTTCTTTGGCAGACGCCAACCAACACGTTTCTGGTAGCGTCTGAAAACATCCTTGTATGTGAGCTTTCTCTATAGGCCCACCTCGCTTCTTGATTCAATTGAAGACCCGCCATAAGGAGGTCTTCAGAGTTTACGTCATCCTTGGCTTGTTGTCCCACGGGGCCAATGTTCATGTTTGTCAAAAATTTCTGCAAAAGGGTATACTCTGTTTCGTCGTCTTCTAGCATGCTGCAAAGGTAGTTAGCCAGAATGACCTTGCCACTGCAGGAAAGGGTGGCGGAACTCTGGTGCAGCTTCTGGGCTTCAATGAAAAACTCCCTGGCCGCGTCGTACCGTTCTTTGGCTTCATGAAAATTTTCCTTCTTAAATGGGGAGAACTGCAAGCCTGGGTCACCCTCAAGACGATGAAGCTCCCAAATTTGGTAGGACGGGAAGCTCTTGATATACCTCCTCTCCTCCCAAATGCTCCAAACTCTGAACCTGAATATCGCCTGGAACCTGGATGAATGAGCGACAGCCGCTTCCCAGCAGATTTCTGGGATTGTCATCTCATAGAGTTCTTTATCAGAAGTGCACATAAACACTTCGTGTACGAATCGTTTATTGATATGCATCATCATATTAACAATTTTCTGGAAACAACATACCACGTAAATATATCCGTTAGGTGAATAAACAATCTCCATGCCATAAAAATACTTAGTGATTTCGTAATCATCTAAGCGTTTGAAATAAGCAAGAAGACGGACTTCGTCGATTATTTGTTGTTGGTACATAGTGATCATACTCTGTACCATACCCTCAGTCTCTATGCACTGAAGGCGCTCGTTCTCAATGGACATAGCCTGATAAAATCGCAGTATGTCTGGGATTCGAAAATTGACCAGATCATGACTGTAGATTTGCCTCAGGATTTTTCGGAGTACTTTATGTTCCGTACAATGCCCTTGGAAGAGGTCTTTCTCTTTGGATACTAGAGCAGGTGACCGAGATGTGGCACTATATACGATCATCTGAAATGCCAACTGCCTTAGTTCATGGAGTTTTGCATTATGTTGTGCAGCTTTCGCCTTTTCGGCCAGAAACTGCTTCTCGATTTGGGATAGCCAGAAACTTGCCCCATTCAGATCATTTGATTGTATGGCTCGGTAACAGCCATTGAATTGTTTTTGAGTAATTATGTTATTTTCGGTCTTCCAATTGTTGGAAGAAAGCGAGTAATCTGTTGTCATCAATCAGATGTTGTTGGTAGAAATTAATCATCTTTTGTACCTCGATTTTAGATTCAAGCTCTTTAACTCCATCTGATTGAACTTCTAGTGTTTCTAGTAATTCTAAGAAGTCTTCGATTCCTAGATTCACCAAATCTGCAGTTTGCAGTTGAGTAAATCTAGCTTTCAAGTTTCTCTATTCTTCGGAGGAAGGTTAAGAGAAAAGATCTTTTTCTTTCTTATTCAACAAATCCGACTTTGATGTCGAAGAGAAGGACGCCAGCCGAGATACCAGCTGGCGTACTTCTCCGAGCTTTTGTTGAAGGGAGAGGTGTGAACTCTCCAATTTTGAAAGGCATTGATTGGCAGATTTATAGTCAGAAGTTTGGATTGCTCTGAAGCATCCATTGAACTTGTCCCAAGTCTCCTTGTCTTGGTTTTTCAATTCATCGTTGTACCAATTTTTAACAAATGGCCTTCGAGATGTTTCTGCGAAAACATCTGCAAATATTGGCACTCTATTAGCTTCTATGGAAACTACATTCTTCCCCTTTTGTTGGCTGTTCGCCTCAAGGGTTTGTTGGCTATTCGCCTGAAGGGTATGCTTTGTTAAAGCATGTATTTTTTCTCCTGTGGGAGAGGAGAGGAAGTGGATTTTGTGATATCATTCCTCACCGGGGTTTGCTTTGTAAAAGCATGTATTTCTTCTCCATTGGGAGAGGAGAGGAAGTGGATTTCGTGAAATCATTCCAGACCAGGGTTTGCTTTGTGAAAGCATTCACCCTTTCTCGTGTGGGAGAGGGAGAGGGAGAGCAAGTGGATTTTGTGAAATCCTTCTTGAACTTCTTTGCAGCAGCCTGCTGCTCCTCCACCGATCGTTTCATTGGTTGAAATCGCTTATAAGATTTGTCTTCGTCGTCCATCGGATGCCCTGAAAGGAAAAAAATTTAACAGCAAATTTAGTATATCCTAAAATATATTTAACAAAATAATTAAATATTCCAAAGTACATGACAATTCCAATTTTCCAACAAAAAAAAATTCTTGCATATTCAATAATAAATTGTCCTTATAAAATATAAATTTTGACTCTTAATTGCTAATTTAATAGCCAATAAGTTCTTATAATAAGTAGCCTAATTAATTTGTGCTTTAGTAAATTTGTCTGATATATAAACAATTAACTTTTATGTTTTGCTATTAAAAAGACTACCCAAAATTTAGTTTGTAATACAAAATGTTCTACATCAGGTAGGAAGTAAAAAAAATTGTCTGTATTCCATTTCACTTGAGTGTTTGAATTGTTTATTGTTTAAAATTTACTTGCTGGTTAATTAACTTTTTGTAAAAATTGTCAAGGAAACTCTGAAACTATGTTTTAAATGCGTCAAAAAATTCTTAGATTTTGGTACAAATGTGTTTTTTTAACTAGATATTTATCGATCAGTCTCGTCTGCCAGTTCATTCTATGAAACTTTTTGAAATAGTTTCAATGTTAATAGTTCATGTATGTGTCTGGCAACTTCAACTCGGACGACGGTGACAACTCCAACTCTAACGCAGATGCAAACATCTGGAAAAACAACAACTTCACCACTAACAATAGCGAATCTTAATTAGTAGAAACCGTCAATTCTTTCCATCGCAAAATAAATCTACAGATCTGGAAAAATAACAATCAACATCTACAGATCTAAACAAAGAAAATTAGTCAGAGCCAACAATTTCAACAATTGGCAGATCTAATAAATAAACAATTAGCAGATCTAATGGAAGAAGGACTGACCTTGAAAGATTTATGTACAATTTTTTTTTTTTTTTTTTGGATGAAAGTTGAAAAAATAATTTGCGAGAAAACAAAATTGAGGAAGATTGCGAGGAAAAGAAAGCCAAGAACACAAGGATGGAAGAGAACTCGGTGGCAGAGGCTGCTATTTATTGAGTTCTTAGAGGACACCCAACGGCTGCGATTAAATCTGTGACAGACGCCAACGGTTCTGATAATGCGAACGTGGCCAGCTGTTACCGGTTCAGAGCGAAAAAATAATGCTTTTTCTTCTTCTTTTTCCGACAAGGATAAGTTCACCCACGATCTGACTGTGGGCCCTGCAGAAATATTAAATTGTGTGGGAATGGATTCGATTTAGGTGCCTCAATTATTGTTGCTGCAACTTGCAAGGCTGGAATCTCATTGCTTTTGTCCTCTCGAC
>JANAVB010026418.1:0-39237 GCA_029216955.1 Iris pallida
ATCGGAATCCCAAGATGTAGTACTAGAAGAATCAGATCTCTTATCTTCGTCAGATTCGGGATCTTCATGAACAATATTGATGAAGGAGTAGGAGCAGTATAGCCCAATCCGCATTTCGTCCTTCCATATTTCAGAGGAGGAATCCGGACAGGCATTTTTCTTCCTTTTCTACTGTTGAGGCCATTCTGAAGTCATAGCCCATATTTTTAATGATGTCTTTAGATTGCTGACTATAACGACGTAGTTGTAATCTTCCAGTATCATCATTTTTGTCTTCATCTTCGAAATCAGAAGGATTTTGGGGCCCTTTGTAGAAGAATATTGGAATGTCTCCTGGCTTTCTGCTGGGAACTAGAAAGTATGAAGGTTGTACTGGTTATAGGGATACATCTGTATGAACAGTCTGTACAACTCCTATGGTTATTGTGTTCAAGTCTCTAACAAATGTAAATATGAACATAATTACACACATCATATACTGCAAAGATGGAGACTTTTTATTAAATGTAAAAGCAGCAATATTTACATTGGGAGAAGGCTGAGCCTTAGAGATCTTAGCCAAATCAATGACTAAAGGAGGAGAAGATGAACGAGAAGAAGCGTTGTTTCGATTAAGATCGATAACAAATGGCTCAGAAGAGGTGAGCTCCCTTGAAGCTTGAGATGGAAGAGTAATTCGCCCTCCAACTGGAATTAGCATATCCTGTTTCACATGTGAAGATGCAGGAATTGCAGTACGCCCACTGACAGGAATGATCAGTGTATCTTGAGCAGACGACTGAGGTAACGGAGAGATCCGTCCAGTCACCGGAATGATGAAAGAACCTTCTCCAGAGGGTTTGGGAGATTGTTGCTGAGTAGTTCGACTTTTAACAGGAATTATTAAAGTCTCACTTTGTGAATCCTCTTTCTCCATAGCTTGTATTACCCTTGTATACTCTTCTTTGTACATCCGAAAATCATTGAAATAGGCTTCAACCCCATGGAAGGGATTTATATCAGCAACTTCTTTTGTACTCTTCCATTGCTATCAATGTATTTAAACACTGATGAAGAGTAGAAGGCACCATATTATTTTCATGAAGAAAGGGCCTCCCAAGAAGAAGATTGTAGGATCCCACAATCTCGATCACATAGAAAGTGACTTTGGATCTGAAATCGCCTATTTGAAGCTTCAGATGAATCTTTCCCAAAGGCTCGCTTCGGCTTTGATTAAATCCCAGGATAGTAGTAACCGTCTTGGAAAGCTTGTGAAGAGGGATTTTTAGTTCATCCAACAGACTCTTTGGCATTATGCTTATAGCAGACCCTGGATCAATGAGGATACGATCTATCTTCATTGTATCGATATAACCGGTGTAGTAGAGAGGCCGATCATGTCGATTATCCTCCAGTAGCATGTCGTCTTGTGTAAAGTAATATTTGGATAATCTCCAGTACACTGTTACAATGTAAGCAAGTGGCAGGTTCTGCATCTGGCTTCTTTAACTGTGCAAGACAAGAGTCAGCTTGAAGAAGTGCTTCACTTAACGTCTTCCGAGTCTCTTTAAAAGACGTAAAGTTCAAGAGGGACATTCTAGCTGGAGTATTAGCAAGTTGAGCTAAAATGTCGAAGTTATAAGGCTTCTGAAGTCCAAGAGGAGAGGACTTCTTGATTGGCTTATCAAACCGAGCCTGTTGTTACCTTTCTCAAGAGCTGTAGGCTTGGAAGGAGCAGGTTCAACTGGTACAGTAGGAGGGATAGGTGTAATGGATGATTCTTCTTCAGGAGGAATTAGGAGCGTCTTTATCAGTAGGAGGGATATCAGGAGTATCCTCAGGATTCTTGGAATAATCCTTTAAATAAGATTTCCCTGTTCGAGTAGCACAGCAAGTGCTTCTTCTTTGTCTTTTGGCTCTGTGTTAGAGATAGATCCAAGAGAAGTCATATGACATGACTTAATCTTTCCAGCCTTCTTGGACTTTCGAGAAGTATTCTTTTGAGGAGAAGGCGATTCAAAATCTGCCACTAGATCAGGATATATCCACATGATTTCTCTGTTTCCAAAGTGATTGGCACTAATCCTTCAGACTGTGGAGGAGGAAGATTCACTATGTCAAGAGTTGCCTTGGGAATAGGAACGATCCTACTTTCAAGGAGTTGAGGAGGAAATCTCTGAATTGCATAGAGACGACGTTGGAGGTGACGGTCTTCTCTTTTGGAGTAAGAGAGATAGCTCCAGATTTAATCATTTCTTGGATCTTTCCTTTCAGTACATAACATGTACGAATTGTGTGACCCAACATTCGGTGGTATGGACAGTATTTGGATGATCTGTCTTACCAGCTTCATCAGGTTTCTTGATTTCAGGTAATTGTATTTTATTACCTTTCAACAGACATTCAAAGATACCAAGGACATCGTCGTCGTCAAAAGAGTATTTTTCCTTGGGACGAGGTGCTCTTGTTGTTGGGTTGTAGAGGTAGGAGAAGTTTGAACAGTTGATGCATCTTTGCTCTGAAGATTAACCTCAAGGTTTCTTTTTCCTTGCGAGCATTGTTTTTAGCATTATTGTTAGCACCTTGACCTGTTTCTTTGGAAGTCATCTGCACTCATAAACCTTTGAAGGTTTCAGCACTAATTGCGGCCTTGGCACTAACTATGAAAGAAGGCCAGTCTTAAAATTGGGTGGATCCTGTCCACATGCTGATGATTGGCAACAAGTTTGATTTGCATGTGTCGATGGTGACAGCATCAGGAGTTTCCAAAGGCATCTTCAGAGCTTCTCTTCGAAAACCGTTCAATGTAATCTTCTGTAGTTTCATTATTTTTCTGCTTGATTCTAGTAAGAGCAGACATAGTCATGTCATTGAGCCCTTCATAGAACCTTTCAAGAAACATCTGTTTGAAACCGACAAATGAGGTAATGCACCCATCTGGAAGACTTCTATACCATTCATAAGCTGTTCCCTTGAGACATCCCAAACACACCCGAGTAAGGAGGGCATCGCTTGGTTGCAGCTGATCAGTCATCACTTCAAAGTGATTAATAAACTGACTTGGAGAAGTGGTTCCATCATAGAAGAGATAGTAGGAGGCTTTTATTTAGGAGGATACGATACTTGCTTCCATTCTATCGGATAAGGTTGCTTGATGCCTAACCTTTGTAAACCATCTTTTTGTTTGAATGCCTCGAATTGAGTTTTGAGATTCTTCAATACTTCATTAACAACTCCGGAAGATTGTGGAGTTGTAACTTAGAGAGAATAGTTGGGAGGAGGAACAGCGTTATAAGCACTACCCCCAGATCCAGAGAGACTAGGATTTGGTTGAGCTGGTCCAGGAGTATTGGATTGTACTGCTGGAGGAACTTGACTGGACTTATAGCAGTGTCAATTGGTAGGCATCTGGTACAGTCTGTCGATTTTGCATCTGTGTTGCCATGAGTTCATACATCGACTTCATAGTATCGGCCATAGACTTCATTTGCTATTCCAAAGAAGCAATCCTTTGTTCTTGAGGAGTCAAGGAAGAGAAGGTTCATCAGTATTCCCATCAACCATATAAGTCGTGACTGTACGAGGAATTATTGATGAACTGGTGGATGTTGTTTGTTCTGAATCATTGCTTTGCATCAAAGTCAATTATAGGAGAACTACCCCCAGTAGGAAGAGGTGGAAGTTAGATTCTCCAAGGAATTCAGAATATCTTCAGAAATCAAAGTTCTCTGACTAGTAGCTAGGACTCTTGCTCTGGTGTTCTATATACTCCATCTGGACTATCAGCTCTACCCCAGTATCCCGAGAGGTCATGTTGACAGAAGCAAACAAAGGCTCATCTTCATCAGGCATAGTTCACACTGAATCCGATTGAAGACAGATTGTCGTTTTGTTTGACATCTGCATTGCATTGTGACTCTCGGCTGGAAATCACATTCATGATCAACATAGTCCTGAACCATTGATTGACATTGTATTGAATTATGACTCTTGGCTGGAAGTCACATTCATGATCCAATTGTCATAGATTATATTCCTTCTCTTCTGTGAAGGTGTTCCCGTAGATCTATCTGTGAAGATTGAGGTAGATCAGAGAACATTCTTTGTGTATTGCTAGGAGTATATTTTCTGTTCTTGGGTCTTGATGGCTCTTGATTATCAGAGAGTGATTATATGAGCCACATAATTTCTAGCATACTCTGCATCCGATCTTTTATTTTCATATCCGATTGGTGTGGTTTCTTAACACCAGAAGTATTTCCCAAAACGGATTTGATAGGTTTTGTTCTTAGATCAATTGGAGGTAACACATTGGTTTTTTGAAACTTGGAGTTTTCCTTCCATTGATCTGGACATTTGCAGAGAAGGAAGAGTTGAACCACCCCCTTGATTAGGAGTTGGTAACAGACCCTCTTTTATGGACAAATTCTGTGCCCAATTCGAAGAAGTCGTAGAAGAAGACATTAAAGAATGTTTCTTCTTAGACTTATTCAAGTTTTGAGACATAGAATGTCCAGAAGGAAGAGTAGTCAAAAGACCATCTCCTTTTCTTTGACTAACAAAATTGCCAGTCAAAGCTGTTCCTGAAGTAAAAACTACAGGAACAGAAGAAACAACTAAAGAGTCATCTCTTTTCGAAGGGACTTTGTGTGGAAGACCACCCCCAGTTCTAGTAGAACTTGGCATAGAAAAAGAGATAGCTAAAGAGCTATTCTTCTTAGATGAAATACACGCTGAAACAGATTTGGTTAAAGAACCAGTACTGTTAGCGTGGCTTTTGGATTTAGAATTACACGCTGGAACAGATTTGGCTAAGGAGCCAGTACTGTCAGCATGACTTTTAGGATTGAGATTACATGCTGGAACAGATTTGGCTAAGGAGCCAGTACTATTAGCGTGATTTTTGATTTTGGAAATACACGCTGGAACAGATTTGGCTAAGGAGCCAGTGCTGTCAGCATGATTTTTGAATGAGAGATTGTACGTTGGAACAGATTTGGCTAAAGAGCCAATACTGTCAGCGTGACTTTTGGAATTAAATTTGCACGCTGGAACAGATTTGGCTAAGGAGCCAGTACTGTCAGCGTGACTTTTGATTGCTGTCATCTTCGAGCGCACAAGAGTGTGCGTGCTTGCAGTAGAGTCTTTGCCAGTGTTAGGAGTAGACACTGTGGCAGAGACCTCACCATTGACTGCCAACTGATTCTTAGGGACATAGACAGAGTGTCCCTTCGACTTGGCAGTGATGATGGAGGCTGAAGTGGGCTTGCCACTCTTAGCCCGCTGCATTTCTTCACAGGCGAGTTGATCGAATTGGATCGTCATCACCTTCTTCGTCGAGCCGACTAACGAAGTGTCGCATTGAGTTGTTGCCATCTCAGAAAAGGAGATGGTTTTCCCCAGCAGAGTCGCCAATTTGTTTTCCATAATAAATTCACTTTATTTATTGTGTATCTGGGAAAATTACAACTGTAGGAATCCGATCTAGAAGACGATCGCTTTATCCCTTAGACTATGCGAAGAAGAAAAGCTCTCAAAATTTTGACAGTAAGTTAGATAACTATGTATCTGTACAATGAATGAGAAAAAGAACTCTATTTATAGAGTCAAAAATAACTGAAAGGATAACTGTCTTCACAGCCTGTGCCTAGTTGAAAATCATGCAGAATTTAACATACGCAAGGTTGTGAGCAGTTACTGGACGTGGCCTATAACTGTTGGACACATGGCAATCATGCATGAGTCGTGTGCAAGTTACAGGACACGCAGACGAGAGATCAGTGGCATGGCTGCCACGTACTCCAATTTGATGAAATCTATGCAGACTTGTTGAAGACGAAATCCACGCAGACTCGGGGCAGAAAGCTTCAAAATCCACGTAAACTTGGGGAAAGAAGCTTCAGGATCCCACGCAGACTTGGGGAAAAAAGCTTCAAAATCCACGCAGACTTGACTCATATCATTTGAGGGAAGAAACATAATCCACGCTTGATTAAGGCAGGACTGCCAGCTGTCTTGATTCGACGTGCCTCGACTGACACAAAATCTCTGACAGTGATTGTTTTTTGTCAGTCGCATTAAATGACAAGAAGCTCTTTTGGTACGCCAACTTGGTGAAGGCTGAGTCTTGCTGAAGAAGATTTCAAAAGTCACGCAATAGGCGGCTATGATCTCTCGAGTTCTATGCATACGTGGCATATGAGAAGACATTCTTCGACTGTTGTGCTGTCAGTCATAATTACACTGACAAATGATAAACTGTTTCCCAGCGTGATTTTGAAATATTGTCCTGATCAACTCAGCGTGACTGTTGGACTTGTTTTGATCAACTCAGTGTGACTTTCATTTTTGAGGCCTACATATATATATATATATAATATATATATATATATATATATATATATATATTTAGAAAAAGGTAATTCCATTGATGATAAAAAGGTACAAAAACTTTACAAATGCCCGTGCATCAAAAACTGCACATCAACTTCAATGTTTCGACTAATGCCAATACTACTTATGGTTTTCTCTTCAAAAATTCTGCAATTGCGAGCCTTGCAGATATGCCATACTGTGACAATCAGCCTGATCCTAGCTTCTTTCATCCACGTAGCCGAACGACTTCTCATATTCTTGATTGCTTCAATAACTTCCATGATATCTCGAGTATCACCATTAGTCATGCCCAGTTTGGCTTGCTGGAATTTCCACACATCCCATGTAGCCGTGCATTGCATGAACAGATGAGCAGCACTCTCATCTTCCTGTATACATAATACACAAGCAGTGCTTGGAATTGCAACTCCGAACCGACGAAGCCTATCAACAGTGGTAAGTCGACCACTTAGCACTCTCATCTTGTTGCGTATGTGGCGCTCAATCGAGCGATATGCGCGCTCTTGACACGCAAAATTAGTTTTCCGATACGCCTTCTCTGGACACGACACGGATACGGTTTCGACTCCGTGAGTACCCGGGCACGTCTCACGTGTCGAGACCAACGTATTTGCCAAGTTTCATGGGTTCTAGTAGTGTATTTTGAGATTTGGGTCGATATGTGAAAATTGGATTTTTCCTTCAATATAAATTTGAGTAGTTTTATAATATTTTGATTTTTATGAATTTTAAGTATCAAATTCTGAGTTCTCGATTCATATATGATATTCTGGGTTTGTGGGAATTAATCCTTGATTTTATATCCTATTTAATTACCATTTATATATACAATTTAGATTTTTCCTTTATGTATATCTATACTATTATATAATCCAAATATCAGGGGTATTTGGATTACGATAATTTTATAGATAGATTATTTCTGTGATATAGATTTATAGATAAAAATTTCTTTACATATGGATAAAAAGGTTATTGATCTCTCATTAATTTAAAATTTGAAATCCTTTGTAACAGGGGCGGAGCTAGCCTCTAAAGTTGAGGGGGGCTGAACTTTAGGTAGATGTGGGTTTCATATTGAACTAGCGAATTCCTTGCAGTTCTAAGTACTGTCAAGTAATATGTTTTGCACACTCGCACACAAAAGTCTAAGAAAATTTCACATCTTAATATTAATGTAAATGATCATGCAAATACTAAATGCAGGTTCACAAAGTATACCGAATACCCAAATTCTGGAACTGAACAAGTACAAAAGCATAGTGAAACTAACCTTGAGGTCTTGTTCAGAGCTTTTGAGCCTTTCAGTGCAGTCTTGATAAACTAACAGAAAATGAAAAAAATATTTGTGATAGAACTGATGATGGTAATGGAACAAGCACATTGACTAGAAGGAATTGCTCATAACTCACAAATTTACTCTTGATAAACTAACAGAAGACAGTTAGACATAAGGGATATTAACTAGATTTAAGGATGTCTAATTATAGAGAGATGATTGAACTCGTGCAAAGGGGGAAAAAAGACCTACCACACAAGACAGGCTAAAGTTAAATAGCACATTTAAAAAATCACAAGAGAGAGCTGCAGACAGGATGACATCATGGTAATCGGGTAGAATGTACCTTGAATATGGATAAATAAAATTGGTTGCAACTAAAATTTTCTCTTAATAAAAAAGATAGTAATCAGACAATTGTGAAATGTCATCAAAATAGAATTACCAAAAATAGTAAGATACCATTTTAGGGAAGCACTGCTGCGTGATGAGCCAGTCCCGACTGAATAATTTAACCATGCAATCGTATAATCTACAACTTTGAACATCCCATCAATTTTCTTGCTTCAACGACAATGACCAGAGATTTGTCAGCCTTTGAACATACATACTTTCCACTGAATTTTATTGCACAAACGAAGATTATTGACCAAATTAAACAAACAAAATGATGACAACAAATCGAGCCCACAAAAATAGAGGGCATCTGAATAAGAAAGAAAGGGATTGAATCGTCAATGACACAATTACAAGGCATGTCGATTAGCATACAGAAGAAAACATAATGAACAAGAATATCAAGATTAACTAATGAATTAAACAAAAAGAGAAAATAATGAACAAGAATTGTTTCATACACTTTCCACAAATCTTACAAGACCTGAATCCAGTATTAAAAGAAAATATACACAAAATTGTCACTTCAAAGTTCAGCAACAGAAGGTAGTTACCCAAAAAGCTACAAATAAAATCCAAGCATAAAACCAAAATGTGTCCACCCCTTATAGTTTCATACAACTTAGAACCAAATACAAAACAAATTCATTGTACCCTACGATCCATTAGTTGTACCCTACGATCCTTAATAGAAGCAAATTCATCAATTATTGAATCAGGATCAATATCTTCAGCAAGTTCTCTCTCAATAAAAAGAATAATAGAATTCTTAGAAAGTCGTTGTCCATCTTGTTACGACGTGGTGATTTAACAAGCTTCATGGCTGAGAAAGCTCGTTCTGTAGTTGCTGTAGAAACTGGAAGGGTTAGTATAAGACGAATCAATCTATCAATAAGATAGTAATTCTTGCACTTGTTTGTTTCAAATAGTCCATGACATAATTCTGAGATGCTGGACATATTCTGAAATTTTAGATGATTGGGAATATCAAGTTCATAGAATTGCAGCTGACATCTCAAATTACGAAGCTTTTGCAAACTGAAATCACGAGGATAAAATTTCTCGACGAGACTACAAATATCATCAACTTTAAATGATTTATAGTTATCACCGGGTTCTAAAGCAGAGCTGAGGGTAAGAAGTTCCATTGTCTCTTCGGGAAACCTCTTATTTAACTCTGATAGCTGATAATCAACCACATTGTTGAAAATATCAAAGTGGTAATGATGCATATTAGTGAGTTGTGAAGAACGACGAGTAGCCACTTTGTAAGGAGCACACATGTCAGGCATATCTATGTCATTCTTATTGCAAAATGCTTCCACTTGCATAAAGAGAGAATCCCACCCATCTGCTCTTAAAGTCTTCAAGAGTTCCTTTGCAAGGGAGACCATATTCATAGTATTTAAAATATCGAGAGATTTGTGTTGTAAGTCACGACAAAGCAAATCAGTGATGCCCATAATCTTGCTCATTAAATTCAAGATAAATGCAAAGTCAAAGGATTTCAATGCCATCAAAGCACCAGCAGCTTCCCCATATATAGAGTTTGAAGACCCCTCATCAACCATTTTTGCAAGAACTTTGCAAGTTGCATCATACATATCTATCAAGCTGCAAATGGAATAAAAATGAGAGCTCCACCGAGTGGTTCCGGCTCGATACAAAGTACCAATTTGATTAGCCCCTCTACCGGTCGCACGTTCACCATTAGCTATCATATCTACAATTTCAATAGCTTGAGCAGATCGTAATTCAGTAAGACGTTTAGGAGAAGCTCCTACAAGGTTAACAATTGACGTTAGTTTTGAAAAGAATAGCCAAACAGAAGTTTCATCATTAGCAGCCGCAACCAAAGCTAACTGTAGGCGATGGGCAAAACAATGTATATAATATGCATATGGGTTTTCTTCAAGAAACTTGGCCTGCAGTCCATTCCACGCCCCACGCATATTACTAGCACCGTCATATCCTTGACCTCGTATATTTTGTACATCCAATTTGTGAAAAGCAAGTACTTGAGATATATTTTCCTTCAGAGTCGATGCAGCGGTATCTGGAACACGAACAATATCAAAAAAATGCTCTCGCACAAAACCATGACTATCAACAAATCTCAGAACTATAGCCATCTGCTCTTTGTTGGACTCATCCCTTGCATCGTCAACAAGAATACAAAATTTTGCCTCCCCAACCTCTGCACGGATTTTAGTTCTCACTCTATCAGCAAGAATGCCCAACATCTCCTTTTGAATATCTGGTGAAGCATACTTTGCATATTCTGGAGCCTTTTCAAGGACTGTATCTGCAACATTAACATTAAATTTTGCCATCATTTTTACCAATTTAATAAAATTTCCACGGTTTCTCGAACCAGGAGACTCATCATGGCCTCTAAAAGCACAAGCTTGAAATGCAAGCCAACGAACGCTCTCAATAGTAGCCTTAAGCCGTAACCTGTTCTTTTGAATTTTTTTCAGAACTTTGAGCATTCATTACAATGTTAATGTGTCGAGTCGGATCTGCCAAATCTTGTATACCTCTATGTGCATTGTTATGTGGTGAAGTGGGCTCTCCTACATGTTTCAAAAATGCACAATTATCTCCATCATTTACCCTCTTCCAGCTTTTAAACCCTTGAACTGTGAATGCCACCCGATTTGATGTATTACCTTGAAAGAGGAAGCATGGAAAACAAAATGCCAAGTCTTTTGAAGGAGAATACTCTAACCATGAAAATTGTTGGAACCAAGAGTATTTGAATCTCCGAAATTGGTTGCCGAATTGAGTTCGTGGATATTCATGAAGTTCAGGTTGATATAGCCCCGCTTTAATATAAGCTCTTCTAATATCATCACGTTGATTAACTGGTTGTTTCCAAATTGGAATACGCAGTCCCGGATCCCTTTCAATAGAAATAGAATCAAAATGTGTTTGAGGATTCAGAGGAGATGGCTGTAAGCTTGGTGCCACGGTTTCTTCATTAGAAGCATCAGATGTTTGACTTGATGTTTCAGCAGCTCGTAATTTTGAAAAAATGAAGTTATAGGTCTCACTCTCTTCTTTGAAGGTTGATGATGTTCCATAACCTAAAATTAATTATATATTAAAACCTAAAATAGTAAAATATAACATAGTAACTTTTTGTGAATATTAAAAAGACAGTTTAAAAAAATTAGAAATTGTTTGTGAATATGAACAATCTGTCAATCTCTATGTGGGTTCATAAAAAAAAATTAAAAAGTAACAGATGATATATAAAAACTAAACTATTATATTAAATTAAAGGCTAACGGGAATAAAGAATTGTACCCTTTTGTCTGTTGGGGCCTGGTGGTCTCCTCTTGTGAAACCCCAAATTAACAAGCAAATCTAATTTACCATGTTGCCGCAAAAATTTGTCGGTTGTTGGCTTCAATTTGCTGGTGGAATGTTCTGACCCAGAGAGAGTGTCAGAGAGGAAAATAATATTTTTTTCTTTTTTGACAAACTAAAACCTAAACCTAAAATTTTGACAAACTAAAACCTAAAATTGAAGAGCATGTTGCATACATAAAAATTGGAGAGCATACTATTGCTGCTGTTGCATACATAAAAATTGGAAAACATGTTGTGCATACATAAAATTGGAGAGCTCCTAGGCTACGATACATACCATTTTTTTTTAGGATAGGCCGACAGCCGACTGCTTTTGCTCCTCAGCCTCTGATGCTACTAGCGGGCAAAACCCTAGTTATTAGCAATAGCAGCTTTGCTCGGATGAGTCGGATTGCTCCGTTCCCTAGTTATTAGCAATAGCAGCTTTGCTTCGTTGAGTCCGTTCCCTAGCTGGGTTATGGAAGTGTTGGGGTGGGCTGTGGGCAGCTGGGCTGCCAAATGCGCGCATATGTCCCAAAAAAAAAAAAAAAAAAATTTGGGCCGGGCTACACCCCACCCGTGCCCTCTCTGGGCTCCGTCCTTGCTTTGTAACCTCCGCCTCTAAGTGTCGTCCTCCCTCTCTCTTCTACTTTTTTGTTATGTTACGTGAGGTCATCTCTCTCTCTCTCCCTCTTCTACTTTGAAAAGAAAAAGAAGATCCTTCCTCTTCTACTTCAGGTTCTTCCAAGATCGATAGTGGGTCCTTTGGTGAGATTTTTCTCGGTGAGTTCGAGATTTTTCTCGGTGAGTTCCAATTCGATCTAAAAATATTTTTCGATTATTTTGTTGTGATTCTCATAATCTCTTTTAAATTTGTTGATCTGTTGCAATTACTCAAGTAAACACGTTCGAGATCGTCGCATGGTGAGTTCTAGAACATCCTTGACATCATTTTTATTTGGAGGAAATATTTTGTTAAATTTAAAAATAATATTATTTTTATTTTTAGCCTTTTTTGGTCATAAATTTGAAATGATGTTGATTTTATTTTCAATGTATGTGTTTCAGTCTATGATTAAAATATTCTTGATTGATTTTATTTTCAATTTTTTTTGTCTATGATTTAAATGTTATTGATTAATTTTTCTTCTCACTATTTGTGTTTCTATCTATGATTAAAATATTTTGGATTGATTACATAATAAGTCAACGTTTTTTGTTCACACTTGCTACTTAAAATTTTCTAGAAACCACATATATCTCGCCCTATTTATATACTCCCTATTATCTTATCATATTTAATTTGTACTTCGGTATGCTTCTTTATTAATCTGAATTTGTTGTTATCATATAAGTTAGCTAGATCCATTGTTTTATAGACTTCGGTATCCTAAATATGTTGTATATTCTACTCATCCAGTTTCTATGTTTCTTTGTGATATTTTTTTTCCCAGATTCACTAAAGCAACAAACCAAGAAAAGAAAAAAAAATCAGCCCATTTTTCTCGGTGAGTTCCAATTTGATCTAAAAATATTTTTCGATTATTTTGTTGTGATTCTCATAATCTCTTTTAAATTTGTTGATCTGTTGCAAGCACTCAAGTAAATTACTATTCCAGATGACAAAAAAATTATTATTCCAGATGACACACATCAAAATTTAAAAAAAAAATTCACTTAAATATCTTTCTAAATTTAAAATTATTCGTTAAATAAATTTAAAATTGAAAATATAATTTTCATTTAAAGATATTTCTAAATTTTTTATTTTGGAATTTTAAAGTATAAACTTTGCTTAAACGTTTATTTCAATTATTTGATAATTGAAAAACGGATACATATCTCCTCTACTGTATTATTCCTAAATAACCTTGAAAAAAACTCGAATAAAACTAAAAAAAACAGATTTTCTTCTCTATTTCTAGGATTCACTATCTTTTCTTTCTTCCTCTTTCTTCATTTTAGATTTGCAAATTAAAAGTTTCATAACAACAGATGCTTTCTTCTACCATATATTGCAGGTATTCTCTTTTTTTTCTGTTAAATTTTTTTGACGACATTCTAAAGGACGTTGAGTTTAATTAGATGACTCTTCCTATAGATAGATGATTTTTTATAATGTAAACAACATTAATGCCTAAATTAAGTTTTTTAAAAAGTAAAATTGTAATAACACCTACTTTTATTTTGATGTTAAATAACGTTTAATTTTTTTTACATATTATATGCATAATTTAAAATATAATATTTGGTAGTAATATTCTTGGATTCAAACTTAATATCTTTTAGATAAGGATTATTTTCTAAAAGGTATTAGGTTTACGAGCAAATTAGACAAAAAATTATTAGTTTTACATTTTTAAATTTTTAATTTTTTAATAGAAATTCAAAAAAAATGTTAGTTTTCGAGATGACAACAAATCTATCACAGTTTAAATGGACTACTTGGTTGAAGGAGAATTAGTTCTAGATGACAATAAAATTATTAGTTTTCCATATGACACACATCTAAATTCAAAAGATAATATTCATTTAAATATCTTTATAAATTTAAAATTATTCGTTATAGATATTAATATTTCAAAAGATAATATTAATTTAAGGATCTTTATAAATTTGATATTTTTGTAATTTTAAAGTATAAAATTTGTTTATACGTTCATTTGAATTATTAAATAATTGAAAAAGGGATACGTATCTCCTCTATTGTATTATTCCTAAAGAACCTTTAAAAAAAGAATAAAACTGAAAAGAAACACATTTTCTTCTCTATTTCTAGGATTCACTACCTTTTCTTTCTTTCTCTTTCTTCATTTTAGATTTGCTAATTAAATTTTGATAACAACAGAAGCTTTCTCCTCCCATCTATTCCAGGTATCTTCCTTTAATATCTTTTAAAAATCATGGACGTCATTCTAAATGGCGTTGTCTTTAATTGGATGACTCTTCATATAAACATAAGTTTTTTTTAATCTAAATAACATTAATGCTGAAATTTAAAAATCAAAAGAAAAGTTTTAACAAGATTTACTTTAATTTTGACGTTAAAAGACCTTTAATTTTTTTACATACTATCTACATAATCTAAAAGATAATATTCGGTAGTATATATTCTTGGATTCAAACTTAACTTCTTTCAGATAAGGATTACTTTCTATAAGATATTAGGTTTACGACCAAATTAGACCCAAAAAATAATTAGATTCCCAGTTTAAATTATAAGAAAAAAATAAAAAAATTATTAGTTTTTTTCGATGACAACAAATATATTACAGTTTAAATAAACTACTTGGTTGAAGGAGAATTAGTTCTAAATGACAAAAAAATTATTAGTTTTCCATCTTTGGAATTAAAATTTAAAAATCTTTAAATTTAGAAAATTTGTTTACATAAATTAAAAAAACTTAAATTTAGAAAACTTTAAATTTATATAAATCTATTAGAAGAATTATGTTTACATTTAGATTTTAGATTAACGTTAACTTTAAATTTAAAGAGTTCTATTTGGATAAGAGTTTGTGATTAATCCCATATTTTTTAGGTTTAGTTTTATTGCAGTGAAAATCATCCACATACAAGTCTAGTTTCGGTACCGTTTACAGAGATTTAAGCACCAAAAAAAAGTGTATTTGAGATATGAATATAGAAACCAAAACCACAGAATCTGTTGTCGATGTAATTAATATTGATGGAATTACCGCACAACCTATTACTCTCCAGACTGTAGTTACCGGTAAGATAATTCTTTTCAATGCTAATAGTTAGCTAAAAAAATTGCTCTCCATCTTTGAAATACACTAACATCATTTCACAGCGGGACAAAATCTTGGATCTGTAAGTGTTATCCACAATCATATTACTCACAATGAAGGTAATACTATCTACTTAATTTTATGCTAAACATTCAAGCATTCTCCATCTTAAAAATACAATAACCTCATTTTACAGCGGAACCAAATCGTGCATCTACAAATGTTGTCCCAAATCATATTCCTCACAACGATGGTAATACTACCTACTTTATTTTATGGTAAACATTTAAGCTTAAATACTTTACAAATAATTACTTTATAATTTTTATTTTTAAGTGCAGATGTCGTCATTCACGGTAGATCTTTGCAATATGTTGATAGTTCAACTGTTGGTGGACTGCCTATAAGGATACGCTTGACCCAAATAAGACGACTAGCACGGACGACAAATGTTACGGTTGACGCTTCTAATGCGTCTGGTAAGTTCATCAGTCACTTCTTATTGACATTCTTCCCCACCCCATTGCCAAAATTTAACATTCTAATTTAATCTTTATCAAACTATTTTTTAACAATTATAATTTTGCTTAACATGACAAAATAATTCATCTACAACTGCTGCCACCAACTGTACTACATACAATCAAGATTTGTCAATATATTGTTTTATTGTACAAATACTACCAACTTTAAAATTTTACATTAATATTAAATTATCATTGACAATGGATCAAGTGAAGGTGTCAACATTCAGAATAGAACTTTGTAATGTACTGAAAGTTCTAGCGTAAGTAGTGGACTGCCTTCGAGGATGCGTTTAACCCGTATAAGACAGCTAGCACAAAGGATAAATGTTACTGTTGACACTTCAAATATTGCTGGTAAGTTCATCAACCATGTTTAATCAATATTTACTAAAATTTAACTCTTTTACTTTAGTCATGAACACTAAATTTAATTAAATTATGATTTTTTTTTTCAGCTGGACCAAATCAGGCATCTAAAAGTGTTAGCCACAATCACACTACACACAATCAAGGTTTTTTCATCTACTCCTTTTAACCAATTGTTTTATTAATTTAGGATTTCAATTTATTACTTACCAAAAACATTCATTACTATTTCCTCATTCTTTTCTCCTTAATTTTATTTTTTTCAGTCAAATAATTAGAATCTAATCTAAACGAACAACTTTCTCTTTTGTTCTCTAAATAGCAGTTGTTGATAATATGTCGAACCATTCTAATGGACAAAACAACATCACAAATCGTCTCATAAGAGGTGTGCATGCAAATCATAACTCTGCCAAAAATTTCAGGAAGGATATGGGAGTACCATTTCTTTATTTGAAACCTCCAACAACATGTCCGTATTGTAATGCACGCTTATTTCATCATGAAACCTCAAATATGTGTTGTGCAAGAGGAAGCATTGAATTAGAACATATACCATCACCATCGGAACTTCTTTACCTATATTCTGCCCAGGCAACAGAGGGGAGACACTTTAGGCAAAACATTCGTTCTTATAACCATGTGTTCGCTTTTACTTCCATGGGTGTCCGAGTAGATGAAAGTTTTGCTAATGGTCAACAAAGAATTTATACTTTCCGTGCTCAGGGTTCCATATATCATAGAATTGGCAGCCTTCTACCAGCTGATAATAGCCGGCCACGATATCTCCAAATATATATTTATGACACAAACCAAGAGATTGATTATCGTCTGCAAGAAAATAGAAGTCTAGACAAAAATATAGTTGAAAAGATACAACAAATATTGAATGAGCATAATTAATCCATTTGTGCATAGATTTCGTCAACTTGCTCAAGACCCAAATGTACGAGAATGTAGGCTCGTCATTAAGAAACAACCTTCAAATCGACGATAATATACCCTCCTTTTGAATCTCAGGTTGCTACAATTATCAAATCTGGTGAAGAGATACCAAATTTAAAAGGTCGGGATATCATCGTTCAAACACTTGCTGGACAACTTTTACATATCCATGATTGTGCTGGCTACTATGACCCGATGCAGTATCTTTTATTATTTCCATATGGGACTTATGGTTGGGATAAAAATACTCATAGCAACAATGGAGGAAGCCTAACATGTCTCAATTATTATGCATACAGGATGCAGGTAATTTAAACCGTCCACATTAAATCTTTATTGGTCATAAATTAATGATATTTCTTTTTCCTCCCTTAACTAAAATTTTGTGATTCTTTCTTTAGATCCGTCAAAATGATCCATCATTACTACTTCGAGGGGGTAGACTTCTATAACAATATGTTGTTGATAATTATGTCAAAATTGAAATGCAAAAGCTCAGATGGTTACGTTTCAATCAGAACATTATTCGAGCAGAACTATATCAAGGTCTCTAGGATTCACTAAATGGTGGCGAAAAATAACGCAGATTAGTAATTTATTACCAAAATTAACACAAATTTGTTAAGATATTAAAATAATAATATAATAATCGATTATAATTGTGACAGCCAACATTGGACGTAGGACTATATTGCCATCCTCTTTCATTGGAAGTCCACATGACATGTATCAAAGGTATCAGGATGCAATGACACTGGTACAGAAATACGAAAAACCAGATATTTTTATTACTATGACATGCAATCCTGGATGGGAGGAAATACAAAATGAGCTTCTTCCCGGACAAACACCACCAGATCGTCCTGATTTGGTAACACGAATTTTTCATTCAAAATTTCAAGAATTAAAGACTCATATAATCAAGAAAGGAGTACTTGGAAGGGTTCTTGCACATGCTCATGTCATTGAGTACCAAAAACATGGCCTACTACATGGGCACATGCTTATTATACTTGATGGTAATGATAAGATTGCTACACTAGACGATTATGATGGAATTGTAGTAGCGGAGATACCAAACAAAGATGAACAACCGCAATTATGTAGTACAATTTTAAAGCATATGATACATGGTCCATGTGGTGTACATAAACCAAATGCATCATGTATGAAGAATAGAAAATGTAAAATAAGTTTTCCAAAGTCATTTGCACCTGTCACCATCTAGGGAAATGACTCTTATCCAATCTATCGCAGACGAGATTCTACACCAGTATTGTTAGAACAACATGGAAATATGATGGTTGATAATAGTTGGGTCGTTTCGTACAACCTATGGATACTTCTAAAGTATAATTGTCACATTAATATGGAAATATGCAATAGTATTAAGAGCGTCAAGTATCTATACAAGTATATTCACGAAGGTCCAGATCGTGTTACTTTTGAAGTGCGTCCAGAGGCAGTTGATGATGAAATAAAAAAATTGTTGATGCGAGATGGGTTTGTGCTCAAGGGGCATTATGGAGATTCTTTCAGTTTAGAATGGGACAGATTTATCCATCGGTTATGCGTCTACAAATACACCTTCCAAATATGCAACATGTGAGATTTTACAGTCATGAAAGGATAAGCAATGTTCTTACTGAAGAACAAAACTTGAGAACGACACTGACTGAATTTTTTGCAACAAATTATAATGGCATGCATACAAGACAATATTTGTATAGTGAGTTTCCCGAACACTATAGGTGGAATGATAATGTCCACAAATGGTCACGAAGGAGGAGTAATAAAAGAGCTGTAGGAAGAATATACACAGTTTCTCCACGTGAGGGTGAAAAGTTTTATCTTCGCATGCTTCTTAATCACGTTAGAGGCCCAACATCATTTGCAGATCTACTCACAGTAAATGGTACCCCATATCCAACATTTAAGCAATCAGTAGAGAAAAGAGGATTACTAGAAGATGATGATAGCATTCGCCAATGTATACTAGAAGCGTCTGCAATAAGAATGCCAAAAGCTTTAAGAAGATTATTTATAACACTTTTGGTATATTGTGAACCAACTGGAGTACGCAGTTTGTCACGTCCCAGAACCAGAATACTGGAGAGCGGGGGCAGACATAGCCAGCTACGTATATTGAAGTGCAACCCACCTCGCTATACGGTCACGGCTGTCTAAATACATGAGGGTTTAACTACAAGCCAACAGTCTCTTATGGTCAATAACAAGCCTAGTGTCTTAATCACAAGCAAGTAAGTAAATATTATAAGATGTAAGATTACCAAATATACAATAGTAAGGCGTCCCAAACATTACATATTCAGCTGATCATGAAGCTAGTCGTTATAAAATATGAGGACTATCAAGAGTTTAGTCATACATGATCAAGCCTAGGATCTGTCAATCATGTTACAGCCCGTAGGCAGATAGTAAGTAAAAAATGTACACGAGCTAACACTTGCTCGACGGCTAAACGCCTCAAAAGAATAATGTTACAATAGAGTGGGAGAGCCAAAATAAACCCACTCGTTGCCAGGATTCCGTCTAGTGGTCACCATTTGGCTGGAAAACTGGTATATCCTCTGGAGATACTCCGGTATCTGGCCATACAAAATCAGCTAGGTCAAACCCCAGAAAGAGCAAGTGCCACAAAGGAGGCTTCACTTAGGAACTAAAACCAACAATAAGCACAAGAATAATAATATATAATGAAAGACGGAAATTAAGGAAACACATGACAGGTAATATACGATGAGATAACCATGGGACTATTCAGATAACCAGGTTACAACCCGTAAACCAAACAAGAACCGGGGTTGTAATCCTTCGTCTGAACAGAACTTGGTTTCTCCCACCATTTATCGGCAAGATAAAATAAAAAATCTGGTCACGTAACAATCTTGTACAGGATCAAGACAAGACTAGACAGATTATACCTCATCCAACAATCACGGCCAAGCAATAAGTACGGCTTGATACTTTAACTAACTATGGTTATCACAGGCCTAGTTACTAGCAAGATGCAGTGAGATGTTCTACAGCCACAAGCCCTGCAGACCATCCAGGCTATCCGGACGTAATTAGGGGTTGAATTCAAGTGGGTACATCGTCCAAAAATGCATGTACCCTTAGGTGACTTAGAGGGTGCAACACATGACAGTGTGCTAGAAATGTGCCCTACTCGACGGCAGGCTATAGATCCCAAGTAGGGCGTCCAGATAACGGAATTGTCTGTAGCTCGAGAAATCTCTTCATGACTACTGGATTATTCTAGTGATTAGCCTTAGTCGATTTCAGTAGGTACCCATGACCGTGGCACTCAGGGATCCCTGTCCTAGACATGATGCAAGACAAGACAGATTCATTGGTACAAGCACAATCGTCCACGGTGTCCAGGTCATTCATACTTGTCATGTCAGGTTAGCCGTCGCAATAACTTATCAAGATATCATGTCAGGTTTACTTGTCAAGAGTGCGCCACGGCGGGCCACTATCAAGAATTATTATGTCAGGTTTACTGGTCAAGAGTGTGCCACGTCGGACCACTATCATGTCATGTCATTTGTTAAAAGTACACCACAACGGGTCACCATCGGGTCAGAAAACATATCAAAATTAATATGGCACAGGCATACATTTAGTAATTAAATATTAGCAGGGGCAAGGACGTGGACTCATGCGGTTCAGGAAAAATTATTACATGCGGCCAGCAAATTGGAAGGGCTTATGCGGCTCAGGAGAAAGTTTAAATATTTAAGCATACGAGCACATGCAAGGTGCATGCGGCTGACAAACAATTCCATGCAGCCAAGTGCAATTAATAATGGCCTATGCGGCCACAAATATTAACGTGCATGCGGCTACCTAGAAATAAATGTGCATGCAGCCAAGCACGTAGATGTGCATGCGGCCTTGAATAAATAATGGCCAATGGCCATGCAGCCAGGAATATATATAAGGCCATGCAAATATATATACCAGCATGTGGCCAGCTCGTGCAAATATATAAGGCCATGCAAATATATATATATATATAAGCATGCAGCCAGCTAAAGAATTCCCATGCGGCTACAATGGTTCCCAAGCAAGAATGCATGTGATGATGCATTAATTTCTAATGCATATGCGGCTCACTTTGCATGTGTTGATGCAAAGTGCTGAATGCGGCTCACTAAAGAATTCACTAAAGAATTCAAGAATATATATGCGGCTCACTTTAGTTGGCCAAAAGCAATTGCTAAAAGGCATGCAACAGTTGCATGCATTTATTGAAAGGCAATGCCATGCGGCCGAAATGAATAAGCATGCAAGCATGCAACTACTGCTTGCAACTGATGCTTGCATAATGCATTTAAACAAAGGTCATGCAAATATACTTAAACTAATGCATTTAATAATTTGCCATGCAAAAGTACTCAGCTAATGCATTAATATATTAAGGCATGCTTGCATGCATTAATATAATGCATTAATCCCTCATACGGCTGATGCATGCTTGCATGCATTTATCTAATGCATTAATACAACAAGCGGCAGGCTTTGGTATTGCTCCTTATGCGGCTAACAATTGGCATTGCATGAATGAGCAAGTCAGAAGCATGTAAAAGCATGCAACTAAATTTAATGCTAAATGAGCTAAGCATGCAACTAAATTTAATGCATGAGCTAGCAGATGCATGCAAAAGCATGCAACTTGCTAATGCGTGAAAGCATATGCGGCTAATTATGTTGTTTGGCCATGCATGCGGCCATTAGTAGCATGCAGCCATACATCACTTGGCCATGCGGCCAGGATTGTATAGTGGCTATGCGGCCAATAATTATATTGAGCCGTATGCAAGCAAATAATTAAATGGCAATACATTGAGCCGTATGCAAGCAAATAATAATTAATTGGCAAAAGCATTGAGCCGCATGCAAGCAAACGCTTGCACAGGCCATGCGGCCAACTAATACATATGCGGCTCAAGCAATTAACTAGTGGCCCATACAAATAAACACTTGCACGTGGCCAGCTAATGCATGCAATTAAATATTTAATTAAATGGCCATGCGGCTAGGACAAAATGCTCATGTGGCCAGCAAATATTTTGACGGCCATGCAGCCAAAAATATTTACTCATGCGGCCTGCAAGTATCAAAAGTGCAATTAATGGCTCCTACAGAGAACATGTCCATAGAAAATACCATGGCCTCCATGCTCCTCCAAACAACAATAGAAACCCAAATCCAGACTCCCGTAGGTCAAATTTGGACAAAATGGAATTCTCTACAACATGGAACCATCAACTAGCAAAAATATACAAGTTTGATAGATCAAAACTCCTGGAAAACGAACATACCACAAGGTTAGATTTACAAGAATTCAACCATGAAAATAAAAATACTAAGTACTAAAGTGGGTTAGAAACACATATGGAAGACAATGGAACAATAAAAATGGGGTTCCTCCATGAAGTAAGATGCACTTGCCTAAGCTCTCCACTCTCTCAGGTTGGTGGAGAAGTAATGGTGAAGAAGAAGAAGTAATAGAAAAGAATTAATGAGGAGAGAGAGGAGTGGGAGTTAATAAATGGTGATGGTGGCGGTAGGTAGGTGGGTTTGTTCTCCAACAAAACCGAACCAAGACAACAAGCCGAACCGAACCAAGATAACCCATCAATAAAATGCCAAAATAAATCAAGCTGAGAGACATGTAATACGGGTCAAAATACGTACACGTATACCGAGATACGTAATACGAACCACGAGCATTACAACTCTACCCACCTTAAAAGAATTTTACCCTCGAAATTTAATCAAGTGGCTAGAGATGCAAGGATAAGCCATACTAATCACAGGCAAGTTATAACTAAGCAATCAATCAAACAATCAATCATGCAAGCAAGGAATTTAAAGGTATATGGAAGAAGGAAGACATCTTGCTAGGAACCTCTCTGCCGGTTCTGAATCTGAGCTTGGACCAGGGCATACTACTGGGGTGTCTGCTGCTGGAATACTTGAGTCTGAGGCGGCAACGGCCTCGGAGGCTGGTACTGCTGCTGCACTGGTGCTAGTGCTGGTCCCCTTACCGAGGGACTAGTCTGGACCGATGATGAACTGGCCCTATTCGGACAGGACCCTATCTTGTGGTCTGGTGCCCCACAAGCCAAACACAATCCCTGAGCTCTACGATACTCTGAAACAACGTGTCCTGGCTTTCCACAATGAGTACAGCCCATTGCGGAAGACTGTTTCTGTAATGCCCCGCTCTGCACGAGGCATTTGGTTGGCTTGTTGGATGGGATCAGAATGTTGGACCGTGACTTATATTGGAGATCAGGAAAATTGAGACTGATGTAGTCTTTCTTAGCTGGTTAGACGGAATGGGTATTGGAATGTGGCTCGCTGGTGGAGCTACGCTTAGTGGGATTGGAGCAGGAAGACCGTTATATAAGGCAAGTGGAACTGTCCTCCTTCCTCCTTATTCCTGCATGCTTAATAAATGGAATAATGTGATGCTATGAATATGTCCCTAATGTCTCTTACCTTGAGTGTTGTATAATTGTGATGCGATGCTTTAGTTGCTAAATTGATAGAGATTCATATGCTGGAAATCATTGAATGAATAACACATGAACTTTGAATTGCTGAACGAATCACACTCGAACTGCTAATGTAACATGATGCCTGAGATTGAATTGATAATGTCCCTTATGCTTAAGATCGATGAAATGAATGAATCACTTGAATAATGAGATGCTGCATAAATGATACATGAGAAAAGAATTGATTATGCTATTGTCCCTATGGAAATGAATGAAATGCTACAGGTCCCTTTGAAATGAATGAATGCTGTTGTTCCTCCTTAGAAGGAACATAATGAGAAATGTTGTAATGAAGCAATGAATGAGAATTGATGAGGCTTGGGATCGTTGAGATCACCAAATGAAATGATGGTAATGTTGGGAATGAATAAGTCATTGAACATGACTTGAATGAGATAAATGATGATGCACTATTGTCTTTACTTTAATTTTACCATGCATTTTATGTTCACGATTGAGTTGGACACGCATTCGCATGGTCATAGGACAACTTATGCATAAGTGATGGGGATATGTTTTCTCGGACGGTACCCCGGGACGTTAGGGCGACCGATCCGGCCTAGGAGAAAACATTGGCGTGCCAGTAGGGGCACGGGTTTTGTGAGGCATCCTTTGGGGCTAGCTACCTTCTCTGGAGTCATCGCATTACCAATGAAGACCTAAATGGCAATGTCCGTATGGTTAAATACCAGTGACCATGTAGTCAGGATGCATGCTAATGAATGTCTTATGCAGGCAGAGTAAGTATATCTGCTAACCTGTATTTGATGCAGGTATGAGGGAGTCGGCTATCGGTAAGAAATCACTTAAATGTGATAATTCAATATATGTGTTGGTTTAACTTGCATGCTTACGTTCCAAATAAGTTTGATGATGCTGTATGTAGCCTTTCAGTATGAGATCCTGCTTAACATGTTAAGTTCAGTATGCTAAGAAAGATGCCTTGCTAATCATTGCTCAAACACAACATACATGCTAAGTGATGCTTGAAGTGAGAACTGTCATAATGTTTAAGATGTTAATGTTAACGATGCCTCAATGATACCTTTTCTTGATAACACCTAGTATGCCTCAATGATGCCTTTGCATGATAACACCAAGAATGCTAAAAGATATGTCCACATGAATGCTACAAAGAATATGTTTACATGCTTCACTCTGATTATTGCCCATGAACTGTAAACTGATGCTAGGTCCCAAGTAGAAAGACCATTCTAATAAATGTTTGCTTAAATGATCACTTTAATGTTGGTTTATGCGAGTGAGTTGGATTCTACTCGCCAGTGCATAGATGATGTGCTGACCCACGTTTTGTGGGCAGGTGCTCTTGCTTGGAATATTCTACACACGAAGATCGGCTTGATTGGTTCCGCGGCATCGAAGATTTGTTGGGCATACAGAAGCTCTCCTTGTACAAGATGATGTCTTCTGTTTATAAAGGGCATAATGTATGGAACATGTAATCAGTTGTACCAGTGAGATTGTAAGCCAAGTCGGTATATCGAGTTGTAATCCATTGTATCCAAATATCAAATGTAAGCTGTATAGCATTGTTCAGTTGGGTTCCAATGTAAAGAGAGATGTACTGTAATCATTGTACTTCAATACAAGTCTTGTACTCTTCTTTAATTATCAATAAAGAGAATAAAGTTCTATATATCTCTGTGTGGCTTCAAGTTACTCTTTTCTCCGCTGCTATAAAGAAGTGATGTACTTCTATTCAATGAGAAAGATTGTCCTCACTAACTTCAATTTGTCTGTTTCTGCCGCTGCGATGTGTTTCTATTTGAAGATAATCGATTATGTACCATCTTTGCCGTACAAGTGCAATACCAGACTTGTACGGCATCACGCCCAAGCGAGGACGATCGATTCCAAGAGATAAATATGTGAAGAAATGACTCTACGAATCGGGGCGTGACAAATTGGTTATCAGAGCACGGCTTTACGTCCTTGGTCTCTTCTTGATTCGTTCAAATCAAGTTGTATCGATGATTAACCAAAGTTGCTTCCGCGATCACTCAACGTTGCTTCCGAGATTAAATCAAAGATTGCTTCCGCGATTATGCTGTTGTCGTTCTGTAATCATCCTTATATTGTTCATATTTGAAAGTTCGTTGACCCTCTTGGCTGCTCACTGGATGTTCCATACAATAAGTCTATATACATTGTGATGCCCATAAATGAATAATTGTTGTTGGTTTGGACACAAATAACCCAACAATGACTCGATGCCATAGTATGTTATATTGTGAATGCTGTTTGGAATTTTGGGAATAAAGGAAATGGCTATGTATGCTGCAACAAGTTGAGAATTGCATGTGATGTTGGAAAAGAATTGTGAATGAAATAATTGATGGATGAGTTTGACAGAACTGGTGAATTGACTCATGTGTGTTGCTAAGTGCTTTAGAGACGCTAAGAATGTTGGCTTATACTATTGAGACCCCGAGATGTTGGCTAAGTGTTGTGATCATCATAGATCACGAATGTCTGGAATAGAATTGAGTTGGTATTGTTTAAGGATGGCTTCATTTCTGAGTGGTATATTGCCTCTACCACCTCAGAACGAGATGTATGTTGACCCTTTCCATGGGATAGCAGTGAGACTATCTGTGAGTACTGAGTAGTGTCGAGACTTAGCTGGGAGTCATGTATTGTGGCTAGATGACTTGAGTGTCCCTTGACGGTGATGTTATGTTGGATAGCGAGATTGTCGGAAATTGTAATCGATGGCATGGTTATAAATTGTTTAGTCGAGTGCTGACTCAGACTAGTAAGACCGTTAGTATGCTATGAGTAAATGGATTTGGCTAGAGAATGTTGTGGCTTAGAATATCTGAATGTCGATTTCGATTGGTTGGATGCAAATTATTTGTGGCTAATACAATGTTGATTGCTAAGATAAAAGTTTTGGAAAAAGTTGTCGGTGACCAAAGGAATATTAGAGATTTGTGCCTTGACCCTAAGGTGTAATAGATGTTAACCCATCTAGATCACCAAAGGATAGTTGTTGCCTATGTGCAAGTATGCTGAGAAATTTAATGGGATTAGAAAAGTAACAAGTAGCAACCCTGAATATTATGTGGCATAGAGGATGGTTAATTGATACATGAATTATCAGATTGAATGGAATGAACTACTCGACCTTTGAGGTAGAGAATTTTAAGAATGTCGTAAGAGAGTTTGATGATTGAGAAACGAATGGGAACAAGAAATTTCAAATGTGTTGGATAATGTCGGTATAGGTGATTGTTAGTTGGGATATAGATTGTTGGCTTATGACTTAGTGGTGCAACCTTGTCATACAGACCGAATAGTATGATTCTATAGTTATATTAAAACTATCGAAATCGTTGACCCTTGAATAGTTAACCTTGGTTATGGGTTTATGTGGGTACGAAGGAATCGGACCAGAAATTGAATCATTGGAAATTTACTTGATGGATTATTAGAACGATGAAGATCGTATGTCGGATTTGGAATTGACCGTAATGTTGATAGATCGATTTTAGTCGATTGTTGGGTAAGTCTAGAATGAGCCTCTGTGGGAATTATTTCCTTGAGGAAGACCCTGAATAGATAGACTTGACCCTAGCGACCAGTTGTTGATTTACCAATTGCTGGCTTAGCCCAATTGGCGATTCATTATTCAGACTGAATTGATACCCATAGGTTTGGGTAGAGTTCCTTAGAACTGTCGGTTGCTTGTTGGCCCTAAGAAATAGAAACTAGTATAACCCTAGTAGCCATCCACTCTAGGGGAGTCACCTGAATGATTAGGTATAGCTGTTGGTATAGCTAACCATTGAGACTGGACCGAATAATAGATGGCCGTTGGCGACCCATAGAATGACCTTGTGGCATTGAACGAGAGATGGTGATGAGTATGATCTAAGAATGATAAGTTGTAAGTATATGCTCCAATATGAACCTTAGAGATGTTCGACCCTTGAGAATTATGTGTCGGCCTATAGCGGAAAATGGAATCGTGGGATGAGACTTGATTTGTATATATCGAATAGTGAATTATTATATGAGATGGAATTGACTGCTCATGACGGAAATGTTGGATAAGTATCTATAGTCGGGTAGCTGGGTTAACCTGACTGTTGCATAGAATTATACCCTGACTCGGATAATCGATAGTTGGTGATGTTGATTGTATCTTTTAGAAAAGATGAATTGCCTCGGTGAAAAATTGTTGGATTTGGGAAGGAAAATGATTGTTGTTGTGAAACCTTGATATGATTGGCTCTAAGTTAGACCCTTGATCGAATGTTAGAAATGTTATGCTTGGATGGAGATTGTCCCTGATGTTAAGTGGTGGCCTGGAAATAATGATTGTGGCAAGGTGAATAAAGTGATAAGTCAATTGAAAGGATACTAAGTCTGATTGGAAAAGAGAGTTATATCGTGGCTGATCGAATTATACTATCATGGAAGTTGGTTGAAGTACATATGTTTTGGGGACGCCTAAAATATGTGTATGGATACAGCCGAAGTGATAGGTTGCGACTGAGATAATATTGTTGGAAGAATTTATCGCACTAGCGCAGACTTTGGCTGAAATGCATATATTTTGGGGACGCCTGAAATATGTGTATGGATCCAAATGAAGTGATGTGTTGCGACCAAGATAGAATGCAAGAAAAATGTTGGTGAATCAATGAGAAGTTGCAGTATTTGGAAAAAGAGATAGATGGATTGAATCGTTGATTGATTAAAATGATACTGTTGGACAACTATTTTGAAATGACCGAGTGGGCTGAATTGAATATTGAATTGAAGCTGAATGAGTAACTCATTGTGATTAAGTGAATCTAGTAGATGAGTTGTTTTCTTAAGTTTCGAGGACGAAACTTTTTCTGAGTGGTATATTATGTAATGCCCCGCTCTGCACGAGGCATTTGGTTGGCTTGTTGGATGGGATCAGAATGTTGGACCGTGACTTATATTGGAGATCAGGAAAATTGAGACTGATGTAGTCTTTCTTAGCTGGTTAGACGGAATGGGTATTGGAATGTGGCTCGCTGGTGGAGCTACGCTTAGTGGGATTGGAGCAGGAAGACCGTTATATAAGGCAAGTGGAACTGTCCTCCTTCCTCCTTATTCCTGCATGCTTAATAAATGGAATAATGTGATGCTATGAATATGTCCCTAATGTCTCTTACCTTGAGTGTTGTATAATTGTGATGCGATGCTTTAGTTGCTAAATTGATAGAGATTCATATGCTGGAAATCATTGAATGAATAACACATGAACTTTGAATTGCTGAACGAATCACACTCGAACTGCTAATGTAACATGATGCCTGAGATTGAATTGATAATGTCCCTTATGCTTAAGATCGATGAAATGAATGAATCACTTGAATAATGAGATGCTGCATAAATGATACATGAGAAAAGAATTGATTATGCTATTGTCCCTATGGAAATGAATGAAATGCTACAGGTCCCTTTGAAATGAATGAATGCTGTTGTTCCTCCTTAGAAGGAACATAATGAGAAATGTTGTAATGAAGCAATGAATGAGAATTGATGAGGCTTGGGATCGTTGAGATCACCAAATGAAATGATGGTAATGTTGGGAATGAATAAGTCATTGAACATGACTTGAATGAGATAAGATGATGCACTATTGTCTTTACTTTAATTTTCCATGCATTTTATGTTCACGATTGAGTTGGACACGCATTCGCATGGTCATAGGACAACTTATGCATAAGTGATGGGGATATGTTTTCTCGGACGGTACCCCGGGACGTTAGGGCGACCGATCCGGCCTAGGAGAAAACATTGGCGTGCCAGTAGGGGCACGGGTTTTGTGAGGCATCCTTTGGGGCTAGCTACCTTCTCTGGAGTCATCGCATTACCAATGAAGACCTAATGGCAATGTCCGTATGGTTAAATACCAGTGACCATGTAGTCAGGATGCATGCTAATGAATGTCTTATGCAGGCAGAGTAAGTATATCTGCTAACCTGTATTTGATGCAGGTATGAGGGAGTCGGCTATCGGTAAGAAATCACTTAAATGTGATAATTCAATATATGTGTTGGTTTAACTTGCATGCTTACGTTCCAAATAAGTTTGATGATGCTGTATGTAGCCTTTCAGTATGAGATCCTGCTTAACATGTTAAGTTCAGTATGCTAAAAAGATGCCTTGCTAATCATTGCTCAAACACAACATACATGCTAAGTGATGCTTGAAGTGAGAACTGTCATAATGTTTAAGATGTTAATGTTAACGATGCCTCAATGATACCTTTTCTTGATAACACCTAGTATGCCTCAATGATGCCTTTGCATGATAACACCAAGAATGCTAAAAGATATGTCCACATGAATGCTACAAAGAATATGTTTACATGCTTCACTCTGATTATTGCCCATGAACTGTAAACTGATGCTAGGTCCCAAGTAGAAAGACCATTCTAATAAATGTTTGCTTAAATGATCACTTTAATGTTGGTTTATGCGAGTGAGTTGGATTCTACTCGCCAGTGCATAGATGTGCTGACCCACGTTTTGTGGGCAGGTGCTCTTGCTTGGAATATTCTACACACGAAGATCGGCTTGATTGGTTCCGCGGCATCGAAGATTTGTTGGGCATACAGAAGCTCTCCTTGTACAAGATGATGTCTTCTGTTTATAAAGGGCATAATGTATGGAACATGTAATCAGTTGTACCAGTGAGATTGTAAGCCAAGTCGGTATATCGAGTTGTAATCCATTGTATCCAAATATCAAATGTAAGCTGTATAGCATTGTTCAGTTGGGTTCCAATGTAAAGAGATGTACTGTAATCATTGTACTTCAATACAAGTCTTGTACTCTTCTTTAATTATCAATAAAGAGAATAAAGTTCTATATATCTCTGTGTGGCTTCAAGTTACTCTTTTTCTCCGCTGCTATAAAGAAGTGATGTACTTCTATTCAATGAGAAAGATTGTCCTCACTAACTTCAATTTGTCTGTTTCTGCCGCTGCGATGTGTTTCTATTTGAAGATAATCGATTATGTACCATCTTTGCCTAGTACAAGTGCAATACCAGACTTGTACGGCATCACGCCCAAGCGAGGACGATCGATTCCAAGAGATAAAATATGTGAAGAAATGACTCTACGAATCGGGGCGTGACAGTTTCTGCTTCTGTTGCTGAAGGGACGTGATCGACGTCACTGAGGCCACCTGCCTCGGAGTTCCAATTGTCAAAGCCCTGACTGCTGGGGCTGGTGCTGACGACTGGGTCATCTGGTCGTGAGATCGCTTTCGACCTCCGGTCCTGTCCACTATCCTCTAGGCGGTATACTCGTGCCTCCTGGCTGCTCTCAATACTGCATCAAAAGTCTGATGCTCAAACTGCTCTACTGCTAGCAGAATCTCTAAGTGGAGTTCCTGCTGAAACTGCTGGGCTCTATCGAACTCGGTCGCCACCAAGGTGGGAGCAAACCGACTAAGCCTGGAAAACTCGACCGTATATCCGTCGACCGTCCTGCCCATCTGCTTCAGATTGGTAAACTTGGTCTGTAGATCGTACCGAGCTACAGCATCAAAGTACTTGGTCTGGAATCTCTCTCTGAATATGTCCATAAAATAGGGGCCACTAATCCAACGGCCTGCGTCGCCCACTAGCTGCGGGCAAGATCCAATAACTGCAAGCGCACTACGGCCACCTTCTCATCTTCTGGGGTCCTGGCTGCTTCTAGAATCACTTTTGTGTCCTGAAGCCATGCATCAGCAGCGATAGCATCTTCGCTGCCATCGAAGAATGGAGGGTTCAGGTGCTTGAAACTGTTCGCTGCACTGTTCCTATGATGTCCACCCCTGCCCAGAACATCTGCCAATGCCTGATGCAAGGCATCTCCCCGGCGATCTTGAGAAGCTAACAATGATCTGATGAGACCTACCGAAGTACCATCATCAGGCTCTGCAGGCTGAACTGGCTGAATTGGTGGCTCTCCTCTAGTAGGCACGACTTTGGAGGCCACTCCTGAATGCTGGGCTTGATCTCCAGGTTGCTGCTGGTCCACGGAAGGTGCTCCACCTTGTTGATCGGTAGGTCGAGGAACAATGCCGCTGAAGAAGACGACATAGGGAATAATAAGGAAGGACCAGGACATATCAAGGATACAAACATGTGATCAGGATAAGAATTTCAGGGATTCAGAGGATACGAATAGAGATCAAGGACGAGTACTGATTGAGACATCTATTCGGTAAACCCTCACATATCTTGATTTACAAGACCTGCATGGGCCACCACTTAAACCATGTCACGCCCCAGAACCAGAATACTGGAGAGCGGGAGCAGACATAGCCAGCTACGTATATTAAAGTGCAACCCACCTCGCTATACAGTCACGACTGTCTAGATACATGAGGGTTTAACTATAAGCCAACAGTCTCTTATGGTCAATAACAAGCCTAGTGTGTCAATTACAAGCAAGTAAGTAAATATTACAAGATGTAAGATCACCAAATATACAATAGTAAGGCATCCCAAACATTACATATTCAGCTGATCATGAAGCTAGTCGTTACAAAATATGAGGACTAGCAAGAGTTTAGTCATACATGATCAACCCTACGATCTGTCAATCATGTTACACCCCGTAGCAGATAGTAAGTAAAAAAATGTACACGAACTAACACTTGCTCGACGGCTAAACGCCTCAAAAGAATAACTTTACAATAGAGTGGGAGAGCCAAAATAAACCCACTCGTTGCCAGGATTCCGTCTAGTGGTCACCATCTGGCTGAAAAACTGGTAGATCCTCTGGAGTAGCTCCGGTATCTGGCTATACAAAACCAGCTGGGTCAGACCCCAGAAAGAGCAAGTGCCACAAAGGAGGCTTCACTTAGGAACTAAAACCAGCAATTAGCACAAAAAAATATAATATGAAAGAAAGAAATTAAGGAAACGTATGACAGGTGATATACGATGAGATAACCATGGAACTATTCAGATAACCAGGTTACAACCCGTAAACCAAACAAGGACCGGGGTTGTAATCATTCGTCTGAACAGAATTTGGTTTCTCCCACAATTTCTCAGCAAGATAAAATAAGAAATCCGGTCACGTAACAATCTTGTACAGGATCAAGACAAGACTAGATAGATTATACCTCATCCAACAATCATGGCCAAGCAATAAGTACGGCTTGATACTTTATGTCACGACCCGCACCCACTGTAAGGGTACGAGAACGTAACAACGCCCAGCCTACGCTGCAGTATCGGCGGTAAAATGCCGTCCTAGGTCACAATATCTAACAATATAATTTAAGCAGTTTATACTCCCCGAATGGGGGTGACATAGCAGAATGTAAACTCAATCATAACTAAGGAAGAAAAGTACGATAAGATATAAAACTCAAATGAAATACAGAAGATCAGAAGAGTCTAAGTGTCTAAGATAGCATCTCAGCAAACATCCAGAAATACAAGTCTCAACTACTGAATATGAAAGAATATATACAATCCAGATCCCAAATGACAATAATAGTAAAACCTAGACTAGGGAGCCTCAGTCTCTATAGCTAATGGATCCGGCTGGAAATCCGGATCACTGGTGTCATCTAGAGCTGTCCCGTAGTAGGTATCCACACAGGCCTCCTTCTCGTCCTCTGTAATATTTTCAACAGGTCCAGTCAGGACAGGAGCGAGCACAATACATCTCAACAGATCATAGCAGGTTAGAAAATATAATCATGCAGTAAAGTAAGATACATGAACTGAAAGAAATACAGTATGTAAACAGAGAGAGAACTGTAATAGAAATATCTACTATAAATAGAGAACTACCAGTGGCTAGTGAGTCAGAGTACAATATAAACATGTAAATAGCATAGGAGATTCTGATGCTACACTACGAAAAGATTCTGATGCTATACTACTTGAATATTATTCACATGTCTACTTCACCTCTCCCGTACCCCCAATCAATACACAAGGATCCAGCCAGGTTATGTTATGATTCCATGCAATGGCCCACAAGGGGTGATACATGGTATGCCCATAAATGGGTGATTCTAGAAATACCCATAAAAGGGAGATTCAAGGAGACTCTGTGATCATGAGAGTACATGTCACAAGTGATCAATGAACCATGAAGCATAGTGATACACAATGTAAGTGAAACGCACAGAACATGTAGTATTCGATGCTCCTGAAGGATAACATCTCAAGAAGGGATCCATATAGTACCAATCCATGTGTCACGACCCACTTCCGAATAATCAGACACGAGTCGGACACGTCCAGTCTTCATTGTTAGACACAATAAAGTAAGCTGTACCAAAAGTTAGGGAAATCTAACCAGATAATCAAGACAAGTAAAAATCACAGCATCTATAACGTATCCCAGATAGATCACCATAATCCACAAATCCAGATATCATAATGTACCAGAAACAACAGGAATAAAAAGTGCTATGAACTCTAAAGTCAATATCTAAAAGTAAAGCTAAGTAGTCTAAACCTGAAGCCTCAAGCTAAGTCTCATCTTGTTCAGCTAATATCCTGGGCTCTGGCCCAAAGAGTAGAACAATATTCTGCAAACACCTGCAACATATCCTAGTCAGGAGCGGAGCTAAGTATATCCAAGGAAATGAACATGAACATCATGGTATGAATCAAGAAACAGGAAAATATATATAAGTACAGGAAATGAGACAAGACATGAAACTGAGCAGGAAATACTGAAAGTAAAACAGGGAAAATGGTAAGAGTCCTGAACATGAAATACAGCCTGAACATGAAGTACAACCTGAATTATGAAATACAACCTGAACATGAAATACGACCATGAATCCTAAAATACAAACTGAATCCTGACATGTGCAATATTTGAAATACATCTAGATTGTGATCGGCTTGGGTAGATGCAATAAACCTGAAATGGTACGGTTTTGGCCCCGCATGCACGGTGTGGGACCCAAGCTATTCACATGAGTAGTAACAGGATTTGATCACATATCTATAGTATTTCCCCTCCCAGATGCAAATGATACATGGAACATGAAACCAGACAATATCGTGATATATCGTATCATCAAGGAGATACAAGAATGGTTATGAAAGACATGAGAAATGAACAAATCCGAGGAGTATAGTTGCCTTGCTCCGGGTGATCGAGAAAGGGTAGTAAAGCTGGGAATCCTCCTGTTTATGAATTACAAGTTGATTAATATCAAGCTCTAGTTTACCCTATAATTCTAACCATGTCTACTATAAGTATTTATGAGATATACCAATAAGTTGAGTTTTTCCTCTATTCAATAACCTTAACCATTAAATTCCTTAAACTGATCATTTATGGTCATGCAGCATACTACCACTACTTAAACAAACTAACTATTTGCAACCTACAATTTAAGAATGCTAATAAAAATAGAAGAACCAAAACCCTTAGTGTGACAGAATCCAATTCCTGATACCCAACTTAACTTAGCCTAAGTCCTGTTAAACAAGAATCAACATAAATATTTGTAGGTCTGCCTATAGGCAGTTTTATAAATATCCACACTCTCAATATCAGGTTACGTCATTTAACCAGTAACCTAGATAATAAACCTTGTTTAAAAATGAAAACACAACTGATTTCCACAACAAGGTAAACATCAAAAACTGGACATAGGAATGGTATCAGAATTTACTGATATTTCATCAGTAAATCCAAACATAGATCTTTGAAAAAAATGAATTATACTACATCTAACATGTTTAAAAGTTATTTCAACTTGCTGACTAATTCCTTCAATCCAGTTAATATACATGGACAGTCCTAGTTGCATTAGGTCAGACTCCATTAGACTGACACTACAACTCTTAGGCTGTTATACTCATGCTAGTTCACTGATTAACCCTCTATTTGTAATCAGGAGTCCCCACAACTTCCTGTATACTCTGCCACAGTGAGAGATCAATCAGCCAATCAACCCAAACCTGCTGCTATATTAGCCACTGACTGTTAAACCTCTCTCTTCTTGATACTTAACTTTCATTTTGGATTTAGAGACATGCCACCAATCGACCCCAAGAACAGATCAATATCCCATCTTAAATCAATTAGAGTTGAACCTAACCTTCAATGCTCATCTATGGGATCAAATCAAACTAATCTGTAGAACTATAGTTCAAGCTAGAGCATTAATCCACAGTTATTCACATTCAAAATTAACTCTCAGTTACTAAACCTGACAAGTTCCACCATATGAACAACAATAATTCGACTATAAGTCTAGAAATCCTGCTACAGTATTGGTAATCTTTACTTATGAATCCAACAGAGAATTATCCTAGGAAATTAGAGCCATTCTATTGTATCAGGGACTAGATTCAAACTGGACTAAAAAATAATACACCAACAGAAACTAAAATCAGTATTCAGTTGAGAAGAAAAATAAGAAAGTAAACACAACATCTACTATTCAACTGGTTCTAACTTCCTCAACAGTTACAACCCAACTTCGAAATCCCTACTCATATGAAGGATGCCTAGCTCAGGAAATGTCCAGGCTCGACACCACACCATACATCAATGGTTAATGTCCAGTTTAGACACCCAGCTAGTCTGTACATGTGAACTGGTGCTATGCAAAGGCAGGGTTCAGACACAGCAAGGCCGAGCAACTGAGAAAAGAACACGAACCACACGATATGTATACACGAACTGGTCTGGACACAAAATCAGATCGATCGTAGTAGATACGAACAAACAAGAAACACAGAAAAAAATATACTAAAATTAGCCAACTACTACTAATCATATTGATCTGGGAATAGTAGGAATTACCTGGAAAAGAGTTGAATCAACAACCACATAATTCTACAAGGTCGGACACAAATTCCTCGTCCAGCTTAGTCAAAACCTATTCAAACATAAACACAAACAAGAAGTGGTCAGCCATACGAGACTCTTCTCTTAAGCTTCCATGCTTCCTTCGAAGCCAAATAAAATACAAAATTCCAGATCTCGTGGATCCATTAACCAACAAAGAATTTAGGATGGAATCACTGAATTAGGAAGGCTCAAATAACTTAAACAAATAGTGATGTCCCGACGTAAGTTCAGGTTGACTTACCTGGATTGGTTCGTTGATCGACGATCGGCACTCCGATCGATTGATCTGGATTGGTTCAATACTGCTGGAACAAGCCTTAGGAGTCCATTGAAGTTCGTCGACGAAGAGAATTCATCGAGGACTATGAACTAGATCAGTGGATGCATAGTTTAGTGAATCGAATTAAGAACAACCAGATCAGAAACGAAAAACAAAGGACATACTCGAACTGGTCGCCGGAGATGCTGCTCTGCTCGAAGCCACCAATGTAGGAAGTCGCTTAGGCGCTGGCTCTGCTCGTTGCGAAGAAAATGACCCCGCCATGGTCGTCGTGCGTGGAGGTTTCGACGCCGGAGAACTGAGCGCGTAGCAACTGGTGCTCGCCGCAGAAGAAGAAGTCTGTCTCCGAGAAGATCGATGGTGCCCGGTCGCCGCCGCTTGCTGATCCGGTAGTCGTCGGCATGGCTGGTCGCCGGAGTTAGGGTTAGGGTTAGGAGGAAATTGGAAGGAAAGCTTCGGTTGAGTGATACTGAATCTCTCTCTCTCCTCTAATGTATATGTATAGTGGCTGAAGGAAGGAACAATTGCAATTACATCCCTCCGCCCAAGCAATTTGCAGAACCCAAATATACACCCAAGAGTTATTTAGAAAATAACCCTCCCCCTTTTCATATTTGCACAATAGCCCTAAATTTGTTAGAAAGTTGGTTAGGAGCTTGGGCAACACTCCAAATTAGTTACTCCCAATCATTAATTAACCATAATACAATAATTCAATTATAACATTTAAATTATATAATTATTAATCAACTTGAATATATTTAGAAAATATTAAAACGATCCAATAATTCATAAAACTGGAAAAGTAGGGTTACACCATGTGACCAACGTGACAGTATCAAGTAAAGTAATTTAAAGCAGAAAAAATTCTAAACAGGATATGAAATGATCAAGAATGTACTCGTCTGGTATCTGAGTGTTCGGATGAAATGTACTGTCCGAAGAGAGGTGTCTAGCTCCTAATCAGAACATCACAAGTCACAAGAGTCTAAAATGATAACAAGATGCAATTCAATGCATTCTAAATGAATCTAGGTCAATCTAAGCCGAAGTCAACTCTTGGTCAACTCTGGAAGTCAAACTAGGTCAACTATGGTCAAACTAGGTCTAACAAGTCTAAATTGGTCTAACTAGTCTACATTAGTCTATACTAGGTCATACTAGTTCATACTAGGTCATACCAAGTCACTGGGAGTCAATCCAAGTCAAACTAGGTCAAACGGGGTCAAAGGTTGACTCATAGTTGACTTTTGGTCAACTGGTCAACCTGGTCAACTCTGGTCAACTCTAGGTCAACCTTAGGTCAAACTAGTCTAATGTTGACCAACTGTTGACTTTCAGTCAACTGGTCAACTCTGGTTTGGTTTCGGTCAAATCTAGTCGCTTAAAGGCTAAGTTTGACTCTCGGTTGACTTTTGTTGACTTTTGGTCAAAATGATCAACCGACGTCAAAACTAGTCTAGGAGCACTATATTTGATCATTATCAACCAAGGAAACCAAGTTCTAACCATATCTTAGACTCTAGACTCCAATACCTTAGTTCTAGGTAAAACCTATATTACCCTTACCAAGATAAATCCCGATACCTTGCCCAATACAAAGGAAACCCCGCCAATACCCAAGATACTAGCCTAGGCTCCTTAGGGTAGCTAGATACTATCCTATCTAAGGTTTATCTACCAAGGAATATAGGTATCCTAGGTATCTAGCCTATGTTAGAATACATGTTGGTTTACCACACCCCTTTACCTTACCAAAATCATAATTTATCCTCACATCTCTCTAGCACTCACCCACACCACTCACTCACACACAACACTCACATATCTCACACTCATATAGGCTTTCCTATAAGTTTAGATATAGGCTAACCTATAGGCACACACAAATACATATATAGGCTCACATACACACACACACACACACACACACACACACACATCCCCCCTAGGCTTGCAAAGTGGACTGATTTGGGGACAGCACATAGGACAAGTTGTGGACTGCCATATAAGGCTGCTAGTAGGCGGATATTGGGACTGGGTTGAGGGTGCTTAAGGGCTGGAATAACTGAACAGGGCTGGTTAGGAGTGGTTTGTAGGGACTGAAATGGAGGGGTTTGGGGGCTGGATTGGGAGTAGAATTAGGGACTGGTTTAGGACAGCAATGGCTGTCAATGGGACAGCTATGGGGCTGCCATGGGGGACTGCTAAAGGGCTAATTAGGACAACTCAATGGCTGGTTTTAGGACTTGGTTAAGGACAGCATTATAGGATCGAGTTGGGAGCTGTCAAAGGAGAAAAATCAGGACTGAGTTTAGGGGGCTGATTGTGGGTGTTAATGGACAGGTTTATGAGAGGTTTAATGGCTAACAAAGGGCTGATATGAGGTGGTTTTTAGGGACCAATTGGATAGGTTATAGGGGCTTTATGGACTGGTTTTTGACAGCCAACAAGGGATAGCAAATTGGCTAAAATGGACAGCCAACAAGAGAGGTTTGGGGACTGAAT
>JANAVB010026419.1:0-20000 GCA_029216955.1 Iris pallida
TGGCCCCACGTGCCACGTGTGAGGCACACGAGGCCCTGTCCTCGCTGCACGACGCTGTGCACGCTCCCCTGCTACCCGACACCTAGCACGGACACTGTGGGACACGTGGACACGTGAAAATTTACACAGAGGAGGGGGCAACCTCTGTCATGCCCCCCTCGAGTTTGAGACACGTTGGTGTCGTGTCGAGAGAGCACGGACACGTGCACTGGTCGTGCACTGACAGTGCACGCACACACAGACACTTGACTTTGAGCGTGTCGTGTCCACTCTACACGACACGAGGACACTTCGTACTGACACGAGCACGAAGCCTATCCATAGGCGAACACATTGGACACAACCACGTGGTGTCACGTGTCCCGTGTCGCGAATACGAGACACGCGAAATCACTGACACGCGGTCTAAAACACGTATTTTAGGGCTCCTGATACGCGTGTCGTGTCCACTCTACACGACACGTGGACGCGTATCAGGCCCATGGACACGAAGCCCAACCCTAGGCGTACCTTCGGGCACGAGCACGAGGCCTGTGTCGCTTTGTGTCGTGTCCTAGATCGACTTAGGTTTTTCACTGATACACAGTGTATCAGTGTATTCTCGTTTACCCGAGCGACTTTGAAACGTCGTGGACACGCCGTGTCGTGTCGTGACACCGTGTCAGGCCACTAGGATCCTAGACTAACCTAGGGGCTTCAATTACCAACCAAGATTAGGTTGTCTTAGCTCGGTTTAGTTGGTGTTTGGGTTAACCTAAGATCTAGGTTTGCTGTCCTATTTCCAGTTCCTGTAATTTTCCCAGATTTTGCAAAAATGAATTTTGATTGTATTTTTATGATGATTTTTGCATATAATGCTATGTTATTATTAGGTTAACATGTTGTATATGTGTATGTGTGTGTGTGGGTGAGATTTGAGGGTAATTGGTAGTGTATAGGTGTAGTTGTGTGTGTGTATACATATGTATGTATATATGTTATCTGTGTGTGTGTGTGTGGGGAGCATTTCCTGTCACAGGAAATCTGAGACACTCCCCTCCCCTTCCTGCTTTCTATTTCACCCTCTCTCTCACTGTCTATGTCTCTCTCTCTTTCACTTTCTCTCTTCTCTCTCATTCTATGTCTCTCTCTCCTTCTCTCTCTATATATATATTGTATATAATATATATTAGGTATATTATACATATACATTATGTATGTATATATGTTATAGATATATATTAGTGTATATATATGTTTATATATATATGTGGGGTTATGGGTATATTACATAGTGACCCTTTATATATAGGTTATATATATATTGTATAGATTCTATTGTAGGTATAAACCTATGAACCCTATGACCATTGACCTAAGTTACTAGCCTATGGCCCATGGTTAGTGAGTTAGAGTTGACCATTAGGACTAGTAGACCTAGGTTGACTGGCAAGTTGACCCTTGTTGACCAAAGTCAACTATAGGTCAACTTTGACCTAGAATTGACTAGGATTAACATAGAATGACTAGTTTAAACTAGTTTGACCATGTTTGACCTAACTTGACTAGTTTGACATTAGTTGACCTAAGTAGACCTAGTTTAACTAGATTGTTGACCATGGTTGACCAAAGTCAACTATAGGTCAAACCTTGACCTAATTGACCTAATAATGACTAGTTCAACTAGTTTGACCATGTTTGACCTAATCACCTTGTTGACTAGTCTTTGTTTGACTTAATTACCTGACTGACTAGTCTTTGTTTGACCAATACCTTAGTTGGTCTAAGTTTGACCTAGACTTGACCCAGATTGATCATGTTGACTAGTATTTGACTAGTTTGATTAGAGTGTTGACCAGGAGTTGACTTTAACCTAGATTTGACTAACCTTGACTTGTTTGACCTTGTTTGACTCTATTTGACTTAGTTGATTTCCTGTGACCTAGTATGATTTGATTTGACTTAGTTTGACTGTAGAGTTGACCAAGTTTGACTTTGACCTAGATTGGCTTAGAATTCATATAGATTGCATTGTAGATTTCATTTACCTTCATTATGGACATGTCATAACTGTATTACTCTATTTTAGGACATTGTGACCCTGGTACAGACATCTGATATTACACTACTCATCCAGAGTGTCAGGCGAGTACATTCTCTGATAGTTCTTTCATTACTTGTCATTTACTGTATTTCAGTTCTAGATAGCTATATATGATTCTCTGTACAAACACGATTGGTATTGTTGGATCCATTACATGCGACACTCATTTATTTATGTCTGGCCTCTATATCTGGAATCACTACTGGCATCACCCTACTGGAATCATTTCTGGAATCATTGGCTGGACTCATACTGGTTGTAGTGTTGGATTATGGATTCACTTGTGGGCGGGGAAATACTTGAGTAGACATGTGAACATACCTAAAATCTGGAACCACCTCCCTTGGAACTATTCTGGAATGCTAGCCATCCCACACTTGGCCGAGTGTGCGATGTGCCTGATTACCCCTAGCCGTTTACATGTCGATCTCAGTATTTTAAAACACACTGTTAGAGTATAGGCTGGACTTACCCTGGAATCATGGATCACTTCTGGACTCATTTTACTGGACTCATCTGGTACTGGAATCATCTAGTATTGGATTATATGGACTGGACTCACACTGGGATTACCTTTTATACTGTCTGGACTTATACCATGTTATTCTAGTTCAGCTAGTTTACTACAGTCTTCCTTGCCATGTTTTCTTCTCTTGTTAGTTACTTTACTTCCCTTGTACCCTCACTGTTTCTCTACATCATTATCTGTATAAAACTGCCATGCTCATCTGTATAACTGTCTAAAAACTGCTTTATAGTCTTTGTCATTTACTTGGGATTTCTAGATGAGATGTGCTCGTTCCTGTCCTGATTGGACCTGTTGAAAATATTACAGATGATACCCCTGACGACACATGCCCTTCTTACCATGGACCTGGCGAGGGATTAGCTACCTTTGGCTCCGACTCTCAGGAGTGATTCAGGAGTTTAGCTAGTAGACTTACTTAGCTTTCATATTTTGAGCTTGTTGTATTAAACTTGAGATATCGAGTTGTATTAGAGTTGTTTGAGATATTGTTGTTATTATTTCAGTAGTTTAAATTTCTGTTGTTGTTAGTTGGTATCTAGATTTCTGTGATATCTTATCGTGCTTAGACTGTGATTGAGTATATCATATCTTTTACTTGTCTTCCTCTCGGAGTTGAGATCTTGGCAAGTACATTATATACACTGCATGAGATTAGTTAGCAACCTAGGACAGCGTTCTACCGCCGACACTGCGGCGTAGGCTGGACGTACCCACTTCTCGTGCCCTTACACAGGGTGCGGGTCGTGACACGTTTTTAGTGGTGGCCCATGCAGGTCTCGAGTTTATGTAGTGGTATTCGAACTAGAGTATCACTACAGCCTGCGATAGGATTAGAGGAATAGGCTTAGAGAGAATGGATACTCAATCACTGTTAGGATTTCATGAGAGATTCCGGGACGACCCTTGAGAATCTTATTTTGAACTTCGATATTGAAAACCCTTTTCCTCTTGTTTTAATTCACCCTCACTCCTTGATGTTTAAGGGGTCTTGGACTATTTAACCTTATTCATCATTACCTCCCTTATATTTGACCTTCTTTACTGCTAAATTAGCCTTAGTTTTGCAAGCTTATATTTTATCGAGCTTGATCACGACATATTTTATTGGGGGCTAGTACCCACTAACATATTGTCTAATCAGGGCCGGTGCATGATGGTCTGATCAACCTATTGCACTTTGGTTCGCTTTCATATATTATTTTACATGGATGGAGCCACTTGCAGGTTCTGTTCTTTCAAATCCATTCCCATCTTGTTGTGTGATTCCATTAGTACCTGTCAGGATATGCTTGTGATATGCTAGATAGCATAATTACCCTGTTGAGACTGTTGAATCACGACCAGTAGGACTATGATTGCATGTTATAGGATAGCTATTTATTGACTCTGATTGACTGGGGGTTTGACCAAGAAGGAGTACGACCGCCTTAATTTCGAGGACGAAATTATTTTAAGGAGGGTAGACTTGTAACACCCTGTTTTCTGAAAATTGGGTATTTTTGAAAATTTATTATTTTATTATTTAAATATGGAGTTATAGTCATGATATGATTTTTGGTGATTTTAGATTGATTAAAACTATTTTGTTAAGTCATGACTTATGACTTTGTGATTTTGACTAGTGTAACTATAGTGTAACCCTATAGATTATGTGACCTAGAGACTAACCATGACCATATGAGCTTAACCATGTGATTAGGATGTCAAATTATCCCTTTTTGATCAAAAGGGTATTTTGGTAATTTTCTAGAATTTTTTTTAGAATTAATGTGATTTATTAGGTGAATAGTGTCATGTTAGTTACTAACCTAGTTTAGCCTTAATCTAGATGTTAGTCATGACCTAGAGACTAAGTTAGAGGGTTTAACTAAAGTAATGTTAAGCCTATAGAATATCTAGATATTTCCATTTAGAAAATATCTCATTTAGATATTTACCTTGATTTTAGTAAAATATCAAACCTTTACCCTTAAAGTCTTTGCCTTCTCCCTTAAGCAAGGCCATAGGACACCCTCCCCCTTGCTTGGTCGGCCAAGGAGACCCCCTTGGCTGCCATGACATGCCCCCCCCTATATGTACACCCCCACCTTCACAAACCTTCATTTTCAATACCTAGTTTTTCCTCTACCTTCACCACTTCATAACTTAGTCATTTTAGCTCCAAATTGGACCAAACTTGTTCCATTGGAACCCCCTACACTTGAGGATGCTAAGGGAGGCTTAGTAGCAAGGTTGCACAAGGATTTGGACACCCCAAGGTGAAGAAGAAACCCCCCCTTGAAGTGGTTTACATTGATTTTGGCCAAATAGGTAAAGTGCCCTAAACCCTACTAAAATAGTGATTTCTCTTCATGGTTGCATGCATTAGGATACCATGGTCATGTAGGTCAAGTTTGGTAGGATTTTGATATGGTTTGGTGTCCGTATCGGACACGTATCTAGGTTTTAATTAGGGTGTTTGGTGAAATGCCACTTAGGAATTAATGTTCTGTTTTTGTAAAACAAATTATATATTTGGGTAGCCCTAGATGGGTAGGACACATTTTCCTAGGTCTGAGCACAAAACAGGACACTGTTCGTGTCCAAATCGGACACGAACTCACTGGGTTTACACTCACTGACACACACTGTTTACACTGGAAACACGTAGGTGTTTGACACCTTGTTTCGTATCCACACATGTTGTGGACACGATGCAGTGACACGGACACGAACCTAGACCCTAGGCCGACCCACTGACACGAGCACGTGGCCCCACGTGCCACGTGTGAGGCACACGAGGCCCTGTCCTCGCTGCACGACGCTGTGCACGCTCCCCTGCTACCCGACACCTAGCACGGACACTGTGGGACACGTGGACACGTGAAAATTTACACAGAGGAGGGGGCAACCTCTGTCATGCCCCCCCTCGAGTTTGAGACACGTTGGTGTCGTGTCGAGAGAGCACGGACACGTGCACTGGTCGTGCACTGACAGTGCACGCACACACAGACACTTGACTTTGAGCGTGTCGTGTCCACTCTACACGACACGAGGACACTTCGTACTGACACGAGCACGAAGCCTATCCATAGGCGAACACATTGGACACAACCACGTGGTGTCACGTGTCCCGTGTCGCGAATACGAGACACGCGAAATCACTGACACGCGGTCTAAAACACGTATTTTAGGGCTCCTGATACGCGTGTCGTGTCCACTCTACACGACACGTGGACGCGTATCAGGCCCATGGACACGAAGCCCAACCCTAGGCGTACCTTCGGGCACGAGCACGAGGCCTGTGTCGCTTTGTGTCGTGTCCTAGATCGACTTAGGTTTTTTCACTGATACACAGTGTATCAGTGTATTCTCGTTTACCCGAGCGACTTTGAAACGTCGTGGACACGCCGTGTCGTGTCGTGACACCGTGTCAGGCCACTAGGATCCTAGACTAACCTAGGGGCTTCAATTACCAACCAAGATTAGGTTGTCTTAGCTCGGTTTAGTTGGTGTTTGGGTTAACCTAAGATCTAGGTTTGCTGTCCTATTTCCAGTTCCTGTAATTTTCCCAGATTTTGCAAAAATGAATTTTGATTGTATTTTTATGATGATTTTTGCATATAATGCTATGTTATTATTAGGTTAACATGTTGTATATGTGTATGTGTGTGTGTGGGTGAGATTTGAGGGTAATTGGTAGTGTATAGGTGTAGTTGTGTGTGTGTATACATATGTATGTATATATGTTATCTGTGTGTGTGTGTGTGGGGAGCATTTCCTGTCACAGGAAATCTGAGACACTCCCCTCCCCTTCCTGCTTTCTATTTCACCCTCTCTCTCACTGTCTATGTCTCTCTCTCTTTCACTTTCTCTCTTCTCTCTCATTCTATGTCTCTCTCTCCTTCTCTCTCTATATATATATTGTATATAATATATATTAGGTATATTATACATATACATTATGTATGTATATATGTTATAGATATATATTAGTGTATATATATGTTTATATATATATGTGGGGTTATGGGTATATTACATAGTGACCCTTTATATATAGGTTATATATATATTGTATAGATTCTATTGTAGGTATAAACCTATGAACCCTATGACCATTGACCTAAGTTACTAGCCTATGGCCCATGGTTAGTGAGTTAGAGTTGACCATTAGGACTAGTAGACCTAGGTTGACTGGCAAGTTGACCCTTGTTGACCAAAGTCAACTATAGGTCAACTTTGACCTAGAATTGACTAGGATTAACATAGAATGACTAGTTTAAACTAGTTTGACCATGTTTGACCTAACTTGACTAGTTTGACATTAGTTGACCTAAGTAGACCTAGTTTAACTAGATTGTTGACCATGGTTGACCAAAGTCAACTATAGGTCAAACCTTGACCTAATTGACCTAATAATGACTAGTTCAACTAGTTTGACCATGTTTGACCTAATCACCTTGTTGACTAGTCTTTGTTTGACTTAATTACCTGACTGACTAGTCTTTGTTTGACCAATACCTTAGTTGGTCTAAGTTTGACCTAGACTTGACCCAGATTGATCATGTTGACTAGTATTTGACTAGTTTGATTAGAGTGTTGACCAGGAGTTGACTTTAACCTAGATTTGACTAACCTTGACTTGTTTGACCTTGTTTGACTCTATTTGACTTAGTTGATTTCCTGTGACCTAGTATGATTTGATTTGACTTAGTTTGACTGTAGAGTTGACCAAGTTTGACTTTGACCTAGATTGGCTTAGAATTCATATAGATTGCATTGTAGATTTCATTTACCTTCATTATGGACATGTCATAACTGTATTACTCTATTTTAGGACATTGTGACCCTGGTACAGACATCTGATATTACACTACTCATCCAGAGTGTCAGGCGAGTACATTCTCTGATAGTTCTTTCATTACTTGTCATTTACTGTATTTCAGTTCTAGATAGCTATATATGATTCTCTGTACAAACACGATTGGTATTGTTGGATCCATTACATGCGACACTCATTTATTTATGTCTGGCCTCTATATCTGGAATCACTACTGGCATCACCCTACTGGAATCATTTCTGGAATCATTGGCTGGACTCATACTGGTTGTAGTGTTGGATTATGGATTCACTTGTGGGCGGGGAAATACTTGAGTAGACATGTGAACATACCTAAAATCTGGAACCACCTCCCTTGGAACTATTCTGGAATGCTAGCCATCCCACACTTGGCCGAGTGTGCGATGTGCCTGATTACCCCTAGCCGTTTACATGTCGATCTCAGTATTTTAAAACACACTGTTAGAGTATAGGCTGGACTTACCCTGGAATCATGGATCACTTCTGGACTCATTTTACTGGACTCATCTGGTACTGGAATCATCTAGTATTGGATTATATGGACTGGACTCACACTGGGATTACCTTTTATACTGTCTGGACTTATACCATGTTATTCTAGTTCAGCTAGTTTACTACAGTCTTCCTTGCCATGTTTTCTTCTCTTGTTAGTTACTTTACTTCCCTTGTACCCTCACTGTTTCTCTACATCATTATCTGTATAAAACTGCCATGCTCATCTGTATAACTGTCTAAAAACTGCTTTATAGTCTTTGTCATTTACTTGGGATTTCTAGATGAGATGTGCTCGTTCCTGTCCTGATTGGACCTGTTGAAAATATTACAGATGATACCCCTGACGACACATGCCCTTCTTACCATGGACCTGGCGAGGGATTAGCTACCTTTGGCTCCGACTCTCAGGAGTGATTCAGGAGTTTAGCTAGTAGACTTACTTAGCTTTCATATTTTGAGCTTGTTGTATTAAACTTGAGATATCGAGTTGTATTAGAGTTGTTTGAGATATTGTTGTTATTATTTCAGTAGTTTAAATTTCTGTTGTTGTTAGTTGGTATCTAGATTTCTGTGATATCTTATCGTGCTTAGACTGTGATTGAGTATATCATCTTTTACTTGTCTTCCTCTCGGAGTTGAGATCTTGGCAAGTACATTATATACACTGCATGAGATTAGTTAGCAACCTAGGACAGCGTTCTACCGCCGACACTGCGGCGTAGGCTGGACGTACCCACTTCTCGTGCCCTTACACAGGGTGCGGGTCGTGACAAAAAATTACTTGGCAGATGTTCTGTGAGGCCTTTCTGGCTTAGTACTTCTCTTCGACTGAGCAGCGAGCTAAGGAATTGGAATTCCAGAAGCTCGGGCAGGGAAACTTGACGGTGAAGGAGTATGAGGCAGAGTTTTCAAGACTGTCTCAGTATGCAATCACGAAGTTTACTGACGAAGCATCTAAGGCTCGTCGGTTTGAGCAGGGCTTGAGGCCTGCTCTGAAGGCTCAAGTTGTGGTTCAGAAGTATAAGACTTTTTAGGAGTCTTATAAGCACGCAAAGGAATTGGACCCACACTATCCTACGACGGAGCCAGTACAAGCGTCGGTACAGAATCTGCATAATAAGAGACCGAACAACGGGGGTAGATATGAGGCGCTTAAGCGTCAGAATCACGGTGTCTTTTAACGACCCAATCAGGGTGGACAATTCTGCAACAAGTGCCGCAACAAAGGGCACTTCGCTAACGAATGTCAGGTGCTAAAGGGTGGATGCTTCAAATGTGGTCGCATGGGCCACGGATTCAGAGACTGTCCAGTGAGGGGCCACCAGAACCCTCCAAGGCAGCAGCATCACCAGCAGCATCACCAACAGCATCAATAAAATCGTGGATAGGCACCAAGACCCCACCTGCGACCACAGAATCAGAGGCCCGGTGCTCAGGGCCGAGTCTTTTCATTGACTCAGGAAGAAGTACTTGCATCCGATACTGTCGTGACAGGTATATTATTATTTAATGGCATTCCTGCACGTACTTTATTTGATTCTGGTGCTACACATAGTTTTATATCTAAAGACTATGTTAAGGAACATGAAATAAAAATGTCAATGTTGGATGTATATCTTAGTGTTAGTACTCCATTAGGAGTGGAGATGCTTACTAACATGATATGTAGGGATGGTTACATATGTATCGGAAAGAGAAGGCTACCATTTGATGTAGTCGAGCTAGATATGAAGGATTATGACATCATTCTGGAAATAGATTGGTTAAGTGCATGTTGTACGACGATTGACTGTACGAAGAAGCGAGTTGTGTTTCGACTACCTGGAGGAACATAATTTTCTTACTCGGCCAGTTCGTCGGCGAAGGCGTCGATGGTGATTTCAGCTACTACGGCCCGGAGAATGATACATTCTGGCTGCGAAGGGTACCTTGCTTCTGTTCGAGACACACGTAAGAATGGTGCAGACTCAGCTAACACTGAAGTCGTGGCAGAATCTCCTGATGTGTTTCCTGACGAGATACCCGGAATGCCTCCGGACCGAGAGATTGAATTCACCATCAATACATTTCCAGACGCTCGTCCGATCTCAAGGGCTCCGTACAGGATGGCGCCTGCTGAATTAAAGGAACTCAAAGTACAGCTAAAAGAATTATTAGACAGGGGATATATCAGACCCAGTGTTTCACCATGGGATGCTCCGGTGCTATTTGTGAAGAAAAAATGGATCTGCGACTGTGCATCGACTATCGCGAGCTAAACAAAGTTACAATTCGGAACAAGTACCCATTGCCTCGAATAGACGACATCTTCGATCAGTTGCAAGGGGCGTCTGTATTTTCAAAGATTGATCTTCACTCAGTCTATCATCAGTTAAAGATCAAACCCGATGACGTTCCTAAGTCAGCAGTCCGAACCAGATATGGACACTATGAATTCTTGGTCATGCCCTTCGGACTGACTAAAGCCCCTGCCACTTTCATGGATATGATGAACAGAGTCTTCCGGCCCTTTTTGAATAAATTTTCGGTCGTGTCATCGATGATATCCTAATCTACTCGAAGAGCAGAGAAGAACATGCAGAGCATTTGAGGACAGTGTTACAGACTATACAGGACAATCAGCTCTATGCCAAGCTGAGTAAATATGATTTTGGATGAGTAGTGTGTCGTTCCTAGGGCACGTTATCTCGGCAGAAGGTGTGTCCGTTGACCCAAAGAAAATTGAAGTCGTAGTGGATTGGAAGCAACCCACGTCGGCGAACGAGATCCAAAGTTTTCTCGGCTTGGCAGGCTACTACAGGAAGTTTGTCAAGGATTTTTCATAAGTGGCAGCGCCTTTGACTCGGCTAACCCAGAAGGGAGTTGCATTCGATTGGACTGATGAGTGCGAGACTAGCTTTCAAAATCTGAAGCAACGTCTCGTGTCAGCTCCAATCCTTACACTTCCAGACGGCGTCGAGGGATTTCAGATATACAGTGATGCGTCCGGATTGGATTTGGGATGTGTGTTGACTCAGAGAGGGAAGGTGATATTGTATGCCTCGAGACAGCTTAAGCCGTACGAGAAAATTATCCAACGCATGATTTGGAATTGGCAGCGATAGTGTTTGTATTAAAATTGTGGAGGCACTACTTGTATGGAGTGGCTTGCGAGATCTTCACCGATCATAAGAGCCTGAAGTACATCTTTACTCAAAAGGATTTAAATTTGCGGCAAAGATGTTGGTTGGAGATTATAAAAGACTACGACTTGACGATCGCGTATACCCCAGGAATAGACAATGTGGTGGCAGACGCGTTGAGTCGGAACTTTGTGGGATCAATCAGCATTGACAAACGAATACTGGAGGAATTAGAAAGCATGGGAATTGAGCTCCAGATTCGTGGCCGTAATGCACAACTGGCTCAACTTCAACTTGAGCCGAGTTTGTTAGAAAATAAAGACAGCACAGAGGACGGATGAGTTCTTGATTAAGATTGGCAGAATATTGGAAAGGGGTGAAGCCAGCGACTTCACCAGGCACGAGGATGGATCGTTACGACTCAAGGGGAGGCTATGTGTTCTGAAGGATGAAGAACTCCGGAAAGAATCTTGACGGAGGCCCATTATGCCAAGTATTCGTTGCACCCGGGAAGTACAAAAATGTACAAAGATTTGTGTACGACCTTCTGGTGGCATGGCATAAAACGAGATATGGCCCTCTTTGTCTCGCGATGCTTAGCGTGTCAACGAGTCAAGGTGGAACACCAAAGGCCCCGGGGAGATGCAGAACCTTGCGATCCCAGAATGGAAGTGGGATCATATAACCATGGATTTTATAGTTGGCTTGCCGAAGACGCAGCGGAAAAATGATGCAATTTAGGTCATCGTTGATCGATTAACCAAATTTGCACATTTTCTCGCAATGAAAACCACATGGAGCGTCGACCGGTTAGCTCAGCTATACTTGGATGAAATTGTCCGATTGCATGGAGTGTCGGCATCAATAGTGTCGGATCGGGATGGGCGATTTGTATCGCATTTCTGGGTCAGTTTACATTTGGCTCTGGGAATACAATTGAAATTTAGTTCTGTATATCATCCACAAACCGATGGCCAGACCTAGAGGGTGAATCAGATACTTGAAGACATGCCACGTCTTTGTGCTATTGATCTGAAAACCAGTTGGGACACTCACTTGTCGCTAGCAGAATTTGCCTACAACAACAGTTACCAGTCAAGTAAACAGATGGCTCCGTATGAAGCATTATACGGGTGAAGGTGTCGATCTCCGATTTGTTGGGATGAAGTCGATGAACGACAGGTACTTGGTCCGGAGATGGTGGAACAGGCCGTCGAGAAGGTCCGCATAATTCGGAAGAAGTTACTTGTAGCACAAAGTCGGCAGAAGAGTTATGCGGATACTCATCTACGACCATTGGAATTCATGGTGGGCGATCACATATTTCTGAAGGTGTCACCGATGCGCGGAGTTATACGATTCGGTACGAAGGGGAAGTTAAGTCCGAGATTTGTTGGCCCGTTTGAAATTCTTAAGCGAGTCGGCCATGTCACCCATCAGATCGCATTACCACCGGCATTGGATGGAGTGTACGATATCTTCCATGTTTCCCAACTACGGAAGTATGTACATGATCCAAGCCATGTGGTAGACTTCGGTCCGTTAGGGCTAAGAGCTGACTTGTCTTATGTGGAGGAACCCGTACAGATCTTGGATAGGAAGGATAAAATTTTGCGGAACCGAGTTGTTTCTTTGGTTCGAGTTCTTTGGCGAAATCATTTCGTCGAAGAGTCGACGTGGGAACTTTAGGCGGATATGAAGGAAAAGTTTCCTTCGTTTTTGACCTAGGTGGGTTTGTATTTAAGTTTCGGGGACGAAACTTTTTGTTAGTGTATAATATGTAATGCCCTGAATTGCGGAGCACGGAGCGGGCTAGCGGCCGAATGGCCGAGTCGGATGAGAATTGGAGAACTTTACTTGGGGAAAACTTTACCAGGATCGCGGGATAATGAATTGAGATCCTTTTCTCCTTATGGTTTGGACTCTTTTGAAATGATGCCCAAGATGCAGTGGCGCGCGTCTTGGGGGAAGAGTTCAATATAAGAGTCGCTTGCCCCGAGACCGTTTTCCTGCTGGTTTTCGATGTCGCTTTTGCTGTTGGCTTTTGTGTACGTTTTCATGATTATTTTCGATGAATGTTTTCATGGGTTTACTTTCACTGTCTACGCATTTCATATCGAATCACTGAGAGAAAGAGAAGAAGTATGCTGACCAAACGTTGGTGCCAATGCAGGTGCTAACGCAGTGAACCGAGCTTGACATTGCGTGGAAGACCTCTTTCTCTCGGCAATTCACCAACAAGTGAATGGCTTTGATCCTTCGACGTTCCTTAATCTTCGTGCATAACAATGGTAGACTTGTTATTGCGTTCGGTGCTTAATAAAAGATGCCTAGTAATAACTCAGAAAGATAATGAAAGATAAATTATCACATGGCTAGGCTTATGTTGCAAATCGAATGATGCTCGTATGTTGTGATCTGAATTGTTAAACAGGTGATGCAAAGACCCAAGTATTGGGCTGTAAGTATATCGGACTTCGGTTCGAAAGAATGTTATTACAAATGAATAGTCCCTCGGTTGGATGAACGAATATGCGAGCCTATGGCTCAATACAAGTTGGTAAGATGATAAGATGGCAAGATGGCAAGATGAATGAGAACTGTGGCTTATGTACTTGAATTCTGTTATCATGCATGTATGTTTCTTATTTAGTTAAGTTGCATTCACATGCATGGTCATGGACAACTTGTATACAAGTTATAGTTCCTCGAACGGTACTCCGAGGCCACGGAACCGATTCGGCCTAGGAGGAACATAGTGCTGAAGTAGTAGCATGGTCTTTCGGAAACCTTCCGGAAGGGCTAGCTCCCCACCGCTGAAGGGGAGCCGTCCGACCAAGATGTCCCAGATGGCGTGTAGTCAGTAACCTTCATATAGACATGTGGCATAGCTAACAATGTCTTATGCAGGCAGAGTAAGTGGTATTCATAAATATTTACAGGGATGGCTATCGACCGTGGGTAAGATTCACCAAATTGGCGATCAATATGGATTGCTTATGTTAGATCAACATGAATTGCTTATGTTCTAACATCACTGTATGCTCCTTATATTTCTCATCAAATATATGAATTGTTAATGGACCCTAAGGCAAGATAGAAAGATCACAAATCAATAGTGAACATTCATGTAATTTTACTCCTGTTGATTTATGGTGAGATCGGTTACGGCCGCTCACTAGTACATATGTGGCAATGTACTAACCCTCGTCTCCACAGGTGCCGGGAACCTAGTGGATAATCTTAGACGCTGAAGGCTTGCTATCCGACTCTTTAGAAGCTTCGTACATCTTGAAGTTTCTACTTGAAGAAGAAGGCATTTTGCTGAAGGTGGTTATTGCCGCATTATTAATAAAGGGATATGATGTATGGAACAAGTTATATCTCATTTCAATATTTCTGCAAGTTGTAGCTAAGTTTGGCATTTCATCTCGGCTGTTTGAGAGCCTTATGTTTTATGAATGTAATTTCAAAGATATCAATAAAGAACTTATTTCAGATCATATCTGTGTTGCCCAAATTTCTTTATCAACCGCTGCGAATCTCTTTTCAAAATGTCTCTTTTATAAAGGAACACGAGCACGCCTTGTACAAGTGCAATTCCAGACTTGTACGGCATCACGCCTTAGCGAGGACGAACGATTCGGCGTGAATCAAAGCGGAGGCGAATGATTCTCCGAATCGGGGCGTGACAGTTTGGTATCAGAGCACGACTTTACTTCCTTGGAAATTTATTGGTTTTAAGATTTCGAAAATGACACAAACTTTATTGCTTCTCGAACAACTTTGGTTTTAAATGTCCCAAAATGAGATGTTCCATACAATAAGTCCATAAATATTTTATGAGACTAACAAGCTTCTCTGTTTTTGCAGAGATGACAAAGGCGGGTACAACGAACAACGCGAGCAGCTCAAGGGCGGTAGCCTCAACCGACCCGATAGAGAGGATGCTGGCTATGATAGAAAGCCAGCAGAGGCAGAACGCAAAGCAATTCGAGGCCCAACAGAAGCAGCTAGATACCCTGCAACAGTTGGTCTGATCAGTGGTAAACAATGGGGCTCAAGGCACTCCAGTCTCAAGGGAAAGCGAACTCGTGGAGGCAGAGGAACCCCCGGCGGCCTAGAAAACCACTGCTGTGGCCGATATTACAAAGTTCAAGAAAATATGTAACAAAGAATTCAAAGGGACAGAAGAGGCCACCATTGCTATGGATTGGCTAGTTGAAGTGGAGGATCACCTGGAAGCTTTGGGTATTGTTGGATCCAAGAGGGTATCGTGTGTGAAACTACTGCTGGTTTCCAACGCACACTACTGGTGGCAAAGTCAGAAAAGGATTCCTCCGGGAGTGAATGGGACAATAAAAATTACTTGGCAGATGTTCTGTGAGGCCTTTCTGGCTCAGTACTTCTCTTCGACTGAGCAGCGAGCTAAGGAATTGGAATTCCAGAAGCTCGGGCAGGGAAACTTGACGGTGAAGGAGTATGAGGCAGAGTTTTCAAGACTGTCTCAGTATGCAATCACGAAGTTTACTGACGAAGCATCTAAGGCTCGTCGGTTTGAGCAGGGCTTGAGGCCTGCTCTGAAGGCTCAAGTTGTGGTTCAGAAGTATAAGACTTTTCAGGAGTCTTATAAGCACGCAAAGGAATTGGACCCACACTATCCTGCGACGGAGCCAGTGCAAGCGTCGGTACAGAATCTGCATAATAAGAGACCGAACAACGGGGGTAGATATGAGGCGCTTAAGCGTCAGAATCACGGTGTCTTTTAACGACCCAATCAGGGTGGACAATTCTGCAACAAGTGCCGCAACAAAGGGCACTTCGCTAACGAATGTCAGGTGCTAGAGGGTGGATGCTTCAAATATGGTCGCATGGGCCACGGATTCAGAGACTGTCCAGTGAGGGGCCACCAGAACCCTCCAAGGCAGCAGCATCACCAGCAGCATCACCAACAGCATCAATAAAATCGTGGACAGGCACCAAGACCCCACCCCCACCACAGAATCAGAGGCCCGGTGCTCAGGGCCGAGTCTTTTCATTGACTCAGGAAGAAGTACTTGCATCCGATACTGTCGTGACAGGTATATTATTTAATGGCATTCCTGCACGTACTTTATTTGATTCTGGTGCTACACATAGTTTTACATCTAAAGACTATGTTAAGGAACATGAAATAAAAATGTCAATGTTGGAAGATATGTAGGGATGGTTACATATGTATCGGAAAGAGAAGGCTACCATTGGATGTAGTCGAGCTAGATATGAAGGATTATGACATCATTCTGGGAATGGATTGGTTAAGTGCATGTTTTGCGATGATTGACTGTGCGAAGAAGCGAGTTGTGTTTCGACTACCTGGAGGAACAGAATTTTCTTACTCGACCAGTTCGTCGGCAAAGGCGTCGATGGTGATTTCAGCTACTACGGCCCGACGAATGATACATTCTGGCTGCGAAGGGTACCTTACTTCTGTTCGAGACACACACAAGAATGGTGCAGACTCAGCTAACACTGAAGTCATGGCAGAATTTTCTGATGTGTTTCCTGACGAGATATCCGGAATGCCTTCGGACCTAGAGATTGAATTCACTATCGATACATTTCCAGACGCTCGTCCGATCTCAAGGGCTCCATACAGGATGGCGCCTGCTGAATTAAAGGAACTCAAAGTGCAGCTACAAGAATTATTAGACAGGGGATATATCAGACCCAGTGTTTCACCAAGGGGTGCTCCGGTGCTATTTGTGAAAAAAAGATGGATCTATGCGGCTGTGTATCGACTACCGTGAGCTAAACACAGTTACAATTTGGAACAAGTACCCATTGCCTCGAATAAACGACCTCTTCGATCAGTTGCAAGGGGCGTCTGTATTTTTAAAGATTGATTTTTGCTCAGGCTATCATTAGTTAAAGATCAAACCTGATGACGTTCCTAAGCCCAAGAAGCTTCTGATTTCTGCAACTGAACTTGGTGCAGTCCACTTCTCAATAGCAGCTATCTTCATTGGATCTACCGAAATTCCTTTTTCTGTGATGGTGATGTTGTTCAGCGCCCGGTAATCAATGCACATCCACACGGTTCCACCCTTCTTGGGTACGAACAAAACTGGCGCTCCCCAGGGTGAAGCTCCATCTCTGATAAATCCCTGTGCCTTCATTTCGTCACTCTGGTCTTTCATCTCCTTTGCCTCATTGAGGTTGACTCTGTAGCATCCCCAAGAAATAGGGGAAAAGCCAGGAACTAGGTCGATAGTGAATTCCATACCTCGATCTGGGGGCAATCCCGGAAGACTATCAGGGAAGACGTCCATGAATTCTGCTATGATAGGGTGAGGAGGCCCGGGTTCTTCGGTGGTAGAGGAGTAGGTAACACTTTCATGTCTTCCGGAGCTCGAGAGATTTCAAACTCAGGTTCTCCTGGTGGGCTGAAGATTACACATCCTCTGTGATAATCTATCAGCGCATGTTGCTCACTTAACCAGTCCATCCCTAGGACTACATCATAGTTGGGTAAGGGCATCACAAGTAGGGGTGCTAAGAATTTGTGGCCTGAGATAGTTATGGGGCAGTTACATGTCTCGGTAATGGGTATGGGTCTACTACCGGTCATAAATCTATATATCATCTTTCTAAATCCCGTAACTAGGTGGTGTGCAGAAATGAACTTTGATGATATAAAACTGTGTGATGCACCCGAATCAAATAATGCTCGAGCAGGATGTGAAAACACATAAATGAAACTTGTGATAACATCAGCGATGGGTTCCTGCTCTGGTTCTGTCTCTGCTACTAGGGCAAAAGCTCGCCTGGTCTTCTGCTGATGTTGCCCGAACTGCTGTTGCTGAGTGGGTAGAGGAGCTCTTTGCTGAGTTGCTCCGGTCCGGGTGAATGCTGTGGGGCAGTCCCTCACTTGGTGGGTGGCAGACCCACAAACTAGGCAGTGTTCCAATTTCTTCCTGCAGATGTTTGTCTGATGTCCTGGCCTCTTGCAGAAGTTGCAGACAGGGATCTGCGTCTGAGATGCTCTGTTATTGGTTCTTCCCTGATGGTGCTGCTGCTGGTGGTAAGGAGGTCTGTTGTGTTTTGTTACGTTGGGCCTCTTCTGGTTACCCTGGAAGTTGCTAGTTCCAGGATACTCCCTTTTTGAACGAGGAGGCTGGCTCCTCTCCACATCCTGAGCTCGTATCAGGATCTTCTCGTACATTTTGGCGCCGCTACGATCACAGGGGTACGAATATCTTCCCTTAGTCCATACCTGAATCTTTCAGCACGATCTGCGGGGTCAGCGACCAAGTTCTTGGCAAAGCGGCTAAGTTGGCCGAACTCTGTCGCATACTCTCCAACCGTCATATTCCCTTGCTTCAGATCCTGGAACTTTCTTTCCATCTCCCGTAACTCTGATGTTGGAAAGAATTTCCTGTGGAACAACCTCTTGAAGGTGTCCCAGTCAAGCTGCTTGTCCTGGAGTCGGGGTTCATTCCGATACCAGGTGCTTGCTACATCCCGCAGCTGGAGTCCTACTGCTTCGACATGGAAGTCGTCGTAGTTGAACGACACTGAGGAGACGCTCCATGCTGTCGAGCCATTCGTCGGCATAGATGATTCCCTCGGTTCCTTTGAAGGGTCGAGGGTCCTGCTTCTTAAAGTTCTCGATATTGCCGACCTTCACATAATAATATGTCTCCTATCAATTGAATGGCCTTAATGATACATAAATTAACTCTTAGGTTTATGTTTACCTTAGCAGGCCTTATTGAGCTGCTCCTCCTCTCTCGAGGGCAGCCATAGCTACGTTGTGGGCATTCTCCATGCCTTCTCTCATGATCGCGGTCTGCTCGCGATGGGCTTCAGCTTGGGCTCTCTGGGCCTCCAGTACTCATAGCAGCCTACGAGCTCGGTGGGGTCCATCGGTACTGGTGGGGCAGCTGGTACGGCACTACCGCAGGGGACTGTACTCAGTTCGTGGAGGTGCATGTTCTGCCGTTCGAGCTGTAGTAGCATAAACGGTGCGAGTGCTGGTACAGCGTGGGACGGTCAGTCAGCTGCAAAGGAGGAGGTACGGGTGTGCTTGAGGAGGTGGGGTGTAATTGGTAGATGACCATCATCGTCAGCAGGGCCGGAGCGGTGGTCTTTCCTTTGGCCATACTCTGGAAGTGTCACGACCCGCACCCGCTTTTTGGACGCGAGAGCGTGAGCAAGCCAGCTACGCATCAAGCGGACTCCAGCCTGACTCGAATACGTAAACGCTGTCACGGCTATGGCAATGGGCCTAATCATGGCAAGGCAAAACTATATCTCAATCCACAATAGGAATAATAAACAAGAATAAACAAGTATTGGTCGTGGTCTGCAGTCCACTAGCATATATGTCCGATAAGACTCTAAAGGAAAATACAAGAGTCTAAAACTGAATCAAGAAAGGATATCTCATGATAAGGTATGAAAGCACGAGCGGATAATAAACACAATAACGATACCTGAATCCTGCAAGCGTATCATCACATCTGTCATCCAGAATCACTAGCTAACTTCCATACAATCACTAAACCTGAAGAGATCATCAGGTCCTCAGGGGACATAGCAAGATACATAAAACATGCCTATCTAGCAGTTTATCATACAATAAAAAAATACAGGAAATAAATAGAAAAGACCAATCAGCACGAAAACACGACTATACACGACTGGAAGAACCACTATGCATTAACGAACTGCTGGAGGATAACAAGAGAACACGATGTCAAAGGATAACCAATCGAATACTCAAACCCTCGCCCCTAGTGTGGACTCGCAGGTTTGAACAACTACTAGCCCTCGCCCCTAGTGTGGACTCGTAGGCTAGCATCACCCTCGTCCCTAGTGTGGACTCGCAGGTATGAACCATATACTACTAACCCTCGTCCCTGGTATGGACTCGCAGGCTAGCAT